>RPOG01001408.1:115191-152758 GCA_008086565.1 Thalassoma bifasciatum | reverse complement strand
GTCTGTAGCTGAATAATTTAGAATGATTGAACCATGCACTCAGACTACTGACTGGTATTTTAAGAGTTGTGGACAGAGTTCAAGGCCCTCGTAAATTGCTTATAGAGAGCTGTTTATACAGACACTTGATAGATGAATAAATACATACTCATAATAACTAATAGATTTTATTTATAGAGTGCTTTTCAAAACTCTATGGCACTGTTCAGGTGTCGCAATCAGTGCGGAACAAGGATCATCAACAGAAAGTTACACATAAATCAGATTTTAAATAAAGTATAATGACACATTTAAAGCTAATGAGAAGAGTTGAGTTCTGAACAGAGATTTGAATGTCCATGGATCTGGGAAAGTTTATAACACAGCAGAGCTTTGGGTTGAAACCGTTATGTTATGTGTTCGTATGGGTTTCTGTGAGGGTTATCAGAAAGTGAAGGCAAAACAGAAAAAGTGAGGTGCAGAGAGAAGACAGCATATAGATAAATTCGGACTGAGGTCAGTGGCGTGCACAGATTTAGAGGGCATGTAAGAAAAAGAAAGGCAAAGGCGTACACAGCGTGCATTCTTACCACCCAAGAGGGCAGTTAATCATGTTATAACAGCCGAGACGAAAGTTTAGTGTGGTTCTCCAATCAGGAGGGCTCTCTAGTGTGTGTTTTGGCTCCTGAGAGGACACTTTATCTTGTATTTTGGCTTCCAAAAGACCCTTTGAAGCATATTTTGACTCTTTAAGACACTGTAGGACTAAAAATGTATTGTTTTGACAAACCAAATGGGCAGTTAAGCACATGTTCTGATTCCAAAGAGCTCACTGTCGTGTTTACTTTACTTGTGTTTTGGCTCCCAAGCAGGCATTTCAGCATGTGTTTTGGCCCCTGAGAGGGCCCTTTAGTGTTCATTTTGGCTCTCAAGCTGGCACTAAAATGTGTTTTAGCTTGTGACGGGACACTTTATTGTGTGTTTTGACTTTTTACAAGACACTTAAGCTTGTATTTTAGCCCCAAGCATGTGTTTTTACTCCTACTTAAACACTCTAGCATGTGTTTTGGCTCCAATGATGACTCTTTGGCAAGCAGCATTTAACATGTTTTAACAAGCCAAGGGGCAGTTTAGCACACATTTGACTCCATTTTTTGGCTTCCTACTGGGTATTTTAGTGAGTGGGTTTTTTTTGGCTCCCAAGATTTCACTTTAGTGTGTGTTCTGGCTCCTAAGAGGGTCCTTTGGCATGTTCTCAACAATTTGGCTACAAGGACGGTCTGTGCCCAGTGTCATGTGTCCATCACTTCATACGATAAGCTAAGAGTCCTTGTAAATTAATTTGATCCGGAAAACAGATTTTACTGAGTTTCAAATTATCCACACTCTGTATCAACTTTGAAATTGTGCAAAGAAAATATTTTTGCTGCTGTTGAACAATGTAAAGATAAGAAAAAAGAATCACATTGCTCCGGTCAAAAAATCTGTCCAATAAACTACGAAAATATTTCAGCTTTGAAAAACAAAAACAACTTTGATGTTCTTTTCGGAGCTCACATGAGACCTAGACGATGGCAACACTCTGTGTATGGCACTACTGTTAAACTATTAGTTTGTTCGCGTTACAGTTTGCGTTCTTACTCATGAAATGACCTGAAATATAGGTCTTTACAGAAAAAGGGTGAGGCTAGCTGTTACCACAGCTATAGAAGGCTTTTGGATATGGGAAGTGACCGTAGCAAAGTGGACAACTCCTGAGGTCAGTCTGAACCAAGCTCGTTAAAAAAGCTGAAATCTGTGATTATATGAGAGCATGAGTGCCCATGGCAGCCTACACATCTGGAAAAGTACGTTAATTCTGAACAACATGCACATTATTATTATTATTATTATTATTAATATTAATAATAATAATAATAATAATAATAATAATAATAATAATAATAATAATAATAATAATAATAATAATTAGTAGTAGTAGTAGTAGTAGTAATAGTATTTTTTATTTTTTTATTTATTTTATTTATTTATTTTATTTAAAGGCACCTTTCAGGGCACCCAAAGAAAAAAAGTGAAAAACACCTCAGGAATAATTTAAGATATAAAAGTTTAAAAGAATTAAAAAGGTTTGGATGGGAATTAAACCTTTTCTACTAACAGCGCGATGGATTAGCTCATTTGTTGCCAAGTTGATCTATAGGAGTCTATTTAAGGGCCTGCAGTGAACAACAGTTTATTTCCAAGAAAGTAAATAATGGTAGATCTAACCTTATTTAAGGACACTGCAGCTGCTGTTTTAAAACTAAAGACAGCAAATCTGCGGAGACTGTCAAGGTGATCAGAACGAGATTAACTGGTACTCATGTCATGAAACCACAATGATTTTATGCACTGAATGAAAAAACTTCTATTAATTTATTAGTGAATAAGGCCCAGGGAGAAGACTTTTGACTTTGATTTTAGTAGATTTACAGACTGGTTCTTTTACTTCTACTGGAGAATAACGTCATCAAAGTAACTGTGTGCTTGTACTTGTGTAGAATATTTTAGTACTCTTTAATCCGAATCTGAACGTGTCATTGCCTTCTTGTGCCTTAATCCTTGTCAGATCTCACCCATACTATAGAAAATCGTACACCAGCAGCTTTCCTATGCTTTATGGAAGTATTGCAGAATAATTACTTGTTGTCTTGGGGGTAACTGAAAAACTTCTGTTCTGAGACTTATGCATACAAATACATGAAAACAGATATAACACATGCACCCCCTTGGAATTTCAAACGCCTGGTCGGCCCCCAAATCCCACTCTGCTCCCTCATTATGGTGTAGACCACTGAGGTGGAGGCGAGGCACCTATGTGAGGCTGCATTCACTCCCCTCAGTGACTGTGCCGTGACACCCCCCACCCCTGACCCTTCTCCCCCTCCCACATGTGCAAGTCTTCGAGTTTTATTGTTGTAATTGTTTTTTGTGTTCCTTATGTGCTGAGGTGTTTTTTTCCTAATCCCAAACTGTGCCCTCACCCCACCCTTAAGGGAGTAGTCTGGTATTTGCTTTTTTCCTCTCCTCCTTCCTCTTGTATTCTTTTCCTTCTAATGAAACAGGGCACTGTGCACGAGGGTGACCCAACCATTCTCCCACTCCTGTCCTCTTCATGTTATGTATCGCTGTCTTTTTTATGTTTCTTGGACAGGATGAAACTGAAAGGTAAATTCTGTTGCTGTGGAACAGGTGCAATGGTGAATAAAGTGAATCTTGAATCTTGTTTGCTAGAGACACTGTACAGTTTCATAAATAAACTTTAATCAGTGAAAAACGCAAAATCATGTTTTTCATGAACAGAATTGTCAAAGAACTGAGACTTTTGCTGGGATGAAACTGGGGATAACAATGAAAGTCTTGCTGTAAAACCTGGAGGGTTGTAAAATAAATGTCACCGTGTCCCATTGATAGTAAAACTAGGACATGAAGTCCACACAGAACGGCCTTCATCCTTTTAATGTCATGTTGTCATCTCTCCAGAGGATTTGTGAAGAAAGTGCTGTTGGTTATTCTGTGTCATTTGAGACTTAAGTTTGTGTTGTGTGATTTTATAACATGAGGTGATGTAAGCTTCAGGTCTGCTCGCTCAGCCCTGCAGGTTTGTTTATGTCACCGTGTTGCCTCCCTTCCTCAGAGACACTATTATCTGCCTCTGTTACACACGGCTCAGGGATGAGAAAGCTCTGCGGTGTTGTTTAAAGCTTGTTGCTCGCAGAGACTCCCTCCTTTTCATCCTGATCAGAATAAACCCACCTTTTGCCCTGACCTCATCATTATGCTGCAATACAGGACTGTTCTAATCTGAACCGCTCTGTGGCAATGGATTGAAGCAAGAGGTGGCACTTAGGATAATTAGACTGCGTTTTATTTGATTAAACTCTGGGGTGTAGCGGATCTATAAAGACATTCACTGAGAGGGGTCTGTGTTATATCATAGTAGCATATGTGTGTGTGGCCCTGAGTAATTCATGAGGACAGCTGATTGTATCGATCCAGATATCATGCTTCACTTTTATGGGCAGAGAGAGTCTTAGATAAGGAGCTTCAGTCTGTAACTCTCAAAATAACAGAGAGGTCTCGAGGTAGTAGGCAAATCCAGATACTAGTAGAACTCAAAAAAGGCCTGAGATACTTGATTCAGAAGAAATGAGGCAACCTATGAGCACATGTTGCTGTTTTCCTAAACTAATCTGCCTCCACGATCTGTGTTTCCCACCGTTCTGGAAGGAAACAATATATTTGACTACCCACAGTGCCTCCCCTGTTTCTTAGTTTATCTTCTCTCTCTCTCTGTTCCTTCTTTTCTGTCTGAGTTCAGTACAAAGCATGGATTGTGGATGTCGACTGTTTACAGCTCTGAGTGAATTACAGGAATGTGAAACTTCCTCAAGGAAACCCTGCAGGAGTGAGGTCACTGAAAGGCGTGTTATTTTCATCTGCTGCTCTTATTTCTAATAGAAGTGAACTCTTTGACAGTAACATGAGTCATATCATGAGCTTCATACGTCTCTGTGTGGATTTCCCCCCTTTAACTGAGCAAAAAATTTTAGGAGCCTGTTATCAAAGTCCTTGACTGCTGAACAGAGGGTAGTGTTAGGAGAATAAAGGGATTCTACTCAAGTACATGTTCAGTTATTATAAAGTTGCTGAGTAGTTGTTTTTAAATCAGGAGAGCATTGATGTGAGAACAACACATATTTAGGTGAAAGCTCCTGATTTGAGTTTCCTCTTGTTTTTATTTTGACCCGTGTAGACGCCCCCTACATCAAGTCACAGCCTGCTGAGAGCTCAAAGAGTTCACTACAGAGTGTCTGGATTGCAGGACGGCTTGTTCTAATCAGGTTTAGGTTCACATTAGACCTGACTGTGGTTGAACAGAGGAGTCAGCTTCATCAAATCTGTTTCTGTGAGCAGTTACGGACCTGAGGGACCAAACTGTGGAAGAATTTGTTGTGATTTCAGCCTGAGCAGCATCTTCTTCTCCTCTTCGTTAGTTCACTGAACCAGAGCTGTCAGCCAATCAGCTGCAGGAACATCGCTGATAAACATAGTAGATCTTCTCTGATTTTAATACTGAAAAATACTCAAGTACAAGGAAGAACTGGTTATAGAAAATGGAAATTTATCTTTTTACTGTATATGATGCAGTGGTGAACAAATTATCCAACTCCAGTACTTGAGCCAAATGATTGATACTCTTACTCAAGTTAAAGTGCTGGATTATATGCTTTTAAAATACTTAAGTATTCAAAAGTTCAAAGTAATTATTTTGGTAACACATTAGATTATGGAGCACATATTCATTAATTTGTAGTCAATAAGTAATAATTAGGAGTTAATACATGGAAAAGTCTGAATTCACGGTGCAATAGAGGTAGAATAAGGGGTTAATGCACGCTTAATAAATACTAATTAAGGGCTAGTAAGCTATTTATACGCATGTTAATGAGCACCTAGTTAATGGTGAATATGTGTTCCCTAATCTAAAGTGTTACCATTTTTTTAATATCAGTACATCACTGTATTGTTTTCTCAGAACTTTTACATAAACTTGCAAACCGCCTGATAATTGACTGACTTACACGTACAATCACTGCACTACAACAGGTCTATTGCAACACTCCAGCATAAAAATACAATTAAAAACAAAAAGGACAGCTATAGTAATTTTTTATTTTATTTTAACACAGTGAGGAAAAATTGATCTGTCTTGAGCTTGAACAAGTAGAGTGAAATCTGGATGAATTCCTGATGGGTGATCATCAATGATAGAGGACCTTGGTTTGGTTTTGTTTTGTTGAACTTCATCACTTGTTGCTGTTAACGCAGGGCTCATGTGCACAAGTACGTCCATATGTAAATGATGGAAACGTCACGCTTTTGAAAATAACAGCAACACAGTCGTATTGGGTTTTTTTTCATTTACAAACTAACCTATGATTGACCTCCCACAGGCCTGACAGAGACACCCATAGGGCCGGATGTGGCCTTATTTTGCCCAGGTCTGCACATTGCAGCAGGACATACTGCAATTTAATCTAATTTGTGATTAATTTCTCAGCCCAAAGATATTTTATTTCATTATGTCAAGCAAATCAAAAATGTATGAGTAACTTAGGCAGCAGGCTTTCTAAGGCTGACCTCTGGGGTTTCAGTTGTGATCAGAGCCTTCAGCTGACTGCACTAAGATGCCCTTGAAAAGGGAGGGCACCACACAGGAAGTGATGTAAGACATGGAGTAAAATACTGAGTTAAGGGGATTAGGCTATAATCCCAGCTAATAGCGTGACCATATGCATTCAGTTTAGAACCACAACAACTTCAATCCGTACTCCACTTCATTAATAAGAGCTGGTGACTGATATTTTTCTAAACAAGAGCTCAAAGTTTGTGGATTTGTGCTCTGTTGTCATGTATCATCTTAAACTCATGAAAAAACAGAGACTTTTCCTGCTTCAGCTGTTTCTGTGTACTTGTGTGTTTTAAAACTGGTCAGCAGAACTACACTCGAAAGTATAAAAAAAAAACAAAGATGATGCGCTCTCATTGGTTGAGGAGTGGATATGGTGTGAGGTGTGTGCTGGTCTGTAAGGCTGTGAGTGTGAGAGCAGCTTTTACTCCGACCTAATCTGATCAGAGAGAAAAGGCAGGGAGGGAACCTTTCTCTAATTACATTTACACACCGGCTTAAAGATGCCTTTGAAGACAGTGACTCAAGCACGAGGGTGAGCGTACTGTATGACCACAGTCAATTATCGCTCTTCAACCTCTGGAGTTTTCTCAGTCAGACACGACTGGAGCTGCTGACTCATCAGATTGAATTTTTCAGGGTTTATGAGGGAAATAGTTCAATTATTGAAGAAATTAAGCCTGCAAAGTGTGATTTAAAAAAGAAAATCTTCCCTTTATCATCCCAGTGAAGCTGAGATCTGCTCTCTGACTCGCAGGTTTTATCAATCTGAGGATCCGTTATGCAACTACCAGAGTGCGGGGTTGCCCATCCTCCATTAGTCTAGACGAGGCAGCGCTCTGAGGATGTGACGAAGGAAAATACCAGCCACAAGTCGTAGCTCCATCAATCCCACCTCTCCCTGGTTGCTGTGACAACATGCAAATTGATGCTCCGTGTTTTGTTACCATGGGGACGTGCTGTACAGAGAGGCGAGGGTAAAGATAGTTTGGTGCATGTGCCTCCAAGGACCGCTGATGGCCCTGCGGTGCGTCTGTTCTGAGCACGCTCTGTGTCCCCTGGTAGCTTGTTATTTAATACAGCAGGATGATTCCCGGACCTGTTGTGCGGTGGTTATTTAACCTCTCATCTAGAAGGTTCCTGCTTTGATTTCCTGCCTGGACATGGTGCATTTCTGTGTGGCGTTTGCATGATCTCCGTTTCCTCCTACAGTCCAAAAACATGCACATCAGTTTCAACGGTTGCTCTAAATTGCTCGTAGGTGTGTGTGTTGTGTGGTTGGATTCCCGGACTCTACGTTTTCATCTGTCTCAGTGAAATGAACGTACAGCATTAGCTCACACGTGTCAGATTGTAGACGAGTATCAGCCCTACTTCCCTGCCCTGGATTCTGTCGCAGCGGTCTGATTCGTGTCCTCCTGCCGTCATGCTCGCTGTGGGGTGTGCGACAGATTAAGTGAGTAACTATAAACCCACAGACTGTGGTCAGCTGTGTGGTTCTCAGTGTCAGTGGGTCACATTAACACTTCATCCTGACGCTGCAGCAGCCTCCATGACCTCACATCTGTTTCCCACACAGTTCAGACAGCACACAGCTGTTCCACTGAACCACATCTGGATACTTTAACTGAGAACATGTAAGGCATCAGCTCAGAGAATCTAACCAGGAGACTTTATGTCTGAAAAAGATGCTGTCATTATTCAATCAATCAAGAACCCATCACTGTGAAACACTAACTGCTGACTGAATCACTTTTTTAAAACTGTATCCATAAATCAATTTAAAGGGACTGTGAGGACTTTCTAAGTGATCTTGAAATAGTCTCATAAAGATGTAGATGTGGTCAAACTGGACCAGATTGATTGAAGTCTCCATGACAACACCACGCTGGCTTACTAAGTTTACCAGTGAGAAGAGAGATCTGTGTTTTTTTCCCTGCAGAAAACAATTTCTTGGATTAAGTTAGTAGTAGTAGTGGACACTAGAGCTGGACTGTCTGACAGAAAAAGGCGGTCAGAGCAGAATCGAAACAGGAGAGTGTTACAGGGGAAATACACTGCATCCGTCTGCGGTGCATCTCCACTGCGGTGTGTGTCGACTGTGTTTATCAACTCACACCAGCTGCGTGTCACGTCCGCCAGCCACAGGGCTGACAGACAGTTGGTGTCGCAAGATCTAGGAGTTTCCGTGCTCCTCATTTTATCGATTAGCCTCTCTTCATTCATACTGGACTGTTAAACCGTAAATCTGCTTAGTGAGTTGACACATTGACTTGAATGAATCCTAATTGATTTTTTGCCGTGACAGAACGCAGACAGATGCGGTGTATTTTAGCCGTTAGAGTACAGGCTAAAAGCTAAAACAGGGGCTAAGCTGTTTGTGATAATGTTCACTCCCACCCTTATGCAGCAGTTATACTACAGTGACCTTTTCAAACCTGAGAGTCTATCAATAAACAAAGAGTCAGTTATGTTTGCTCTGGTTGGTGAGGTCGATGAGGTAGATGAGCACTGGTAGGTCATAACCAGGATTCACTAACACTACATGTCACAGGCATGTCTCAGAGCACCAGGCTGTGAGTGACACTAAATGAAGCTGGCGACTGAACTATGGGACAAACTTATAAAGTTACTACCATAGTTCAGTCACAACAGTGCTACAAAACTGTTGATAAATACATTACCTCGCCGTGTTGTATCCAGTAAAAAGTTGTCTTAAACAAAGAAAAGTAGTATTAGAAGAAAGATTTTATCTCCACTCATCTCTCAAATCCATGAGTCATGTCATGACCTTGACTTCTAGTGTTGCTCCTTGACATTAAAGTTAAGTTGAAAGTTTGAGTGGTTTCAACATTTGTTCTTTTAGGCCCTTATTGGTTATTGTTATATTCTGAAGAAATCTTTATTCTCATACCTCGTGTCATTGAAGGTCCAGGAAGTTTTCCCACCTCCTGAACAGGCTGCACAGAGCTGTGATACCTTTATTCTGTCATCTGTAAGTTGCAGTGTTCCTCAACCTTGGGGTCATGACCCCACATGGGGTCGCCTGAAATCCAAACTGGGTCCCCTGAAATTCTTGCAATTGATTAAGAAATACTGATGAAAATGTTTTCTTCAGTAATAATTATTGTTATTATTTTCAAAATTAAAACACAATACACTGAACAAATATGTTATTTATTACTGGTCTTTGGTTAGTATTTTATTATTAATTATTTGATTATTAAGTATTTTTGTGTTTTATGATTAAAAAATAATCAGTATTTTTATTATTTCAGTATTTCTAGTATTTCATTATTAAGTATTTTAGTTTATCTAGACTTTTGGTATCCACGCAATTTCTTTTCTTTTTTTTCCCTCTTTTCCTGGAATCAGTATTTTATCATTTGAAGCAGCAGACTGAATTTACAGTGCAATACTGAACTTTGTTCTGTTTGTTTCTTATCTTTGTCTCCAGTTGTTTACATTGTTTACTGCTCTATGTGCCTGTAATTGTCCCTTGAGGATGAATAAAGTTTTTTGAATTTGATAGTTCACTATAATGAACTCCATATCCTGATCAGGAAAAATAAAAAATTCAGCTATGTGAACTAATCCTGGCTACTCTGTAAACAAACAAACAATTAAAAAAAATTTTGCAAAGAAAATGTCTTTGGGGTCCCCAAAAATTTGCGATGTCAAAAAAGGTCCACTGGTTTAGTGAATGAAAATGTAATGTTTTTATATTAATGCAAAGTACTTCACTAATATTTAGGGCTGTTTGATGAATAGAGTGTTTTCTAAAGTAGTATTACTGTCAGAACACTTTGAGCTTTTGCCAAGCAAAGGTCTGTTGACATTCTCTGATTTCATTTTCACTCCTCAGTTATTTTGAGCTCCAAAAGGCTGCGTTTGAAGTTCAGAACCTTAAAACATCAGAGCTGCAGAGTAAAACTAGTGTTTCCCAAAGACAGCGTGAGCTGATGGAGCTGAGTGTGAGGAAGCTCATCTCTGTGAGAGTCTCCTGAGGGACAGCAGCAGTGTGGACTGCCACCTACAGGCCAATTCCTTACACTGATACAAAAAAAGTTTGCTTCATCATATCAGCATCTATCATGATGATACAAAAAGGTTTTATAGATTATAGCGTCTTTTCTTTGAATGTTTTTGCACATTAGACTTCTCAGTCTCAGCAGGATGAGTGTTTTATTTAGATTTTTACTGTCAGTGATGAGGCTGCTAACAGTAGCTTCCTGTCCAAAAACTAAAATCTAAACAATTTTGTCTTGATTTTTGGTAGAATTTTCCAAAAAGACTGACAGGTCCAGAAATACATTTTGCCTCACTATATTAAAAGACAAAAATGATGCCTGAATTGTTTGTATAGAGAAAAAAATCTGCCTTTAGTGTTAGAAAATCAGCATCAGAATCACCTTTATTACCAAGTATCTTCAAGAAGCATAAAAAGAATTTGACTTTGGTTTTTAACTGTGCTCTCTCTGTACAAAACAAGTATGAATAAACATTAAATATCAAACATGCAAAAACAGATATCAAGTAATTATAATTAGAAAGATAACAAACGCTGTACAAAAGGAGGAAAAATATATGCACATTTAAATTAAATAGTGCAATGAAAATGTGCAACGACAGAATGTGCTAGAGAAAATGCCTCAAAAAAGAAACTTTACAAGTGATTTTTTTTTTTTTTACCCTATCGGCAAATGTTTTTTAATTCTTTTGTCTTTTTATATTTGGCCTTAAAAAATTCTTCTGGACTTGGGCAAATGTGGTTCATTTCAAACCCAATGAGACAATATTCACAAACAAATAAGAGTTAAATATTTGCCTAAATTTCATTTCGTGCAGTGTAAGCTCAACAGAAACATCTTCACAGACTTCACCAACAGTGGAAGCAATTAAGGGTTCATTGTCTTGCACGAGGACATTTCAACTTGTGATTGTAAGAGTTGGTATCAAATCCCCCGAGCTTCTGATTGAGCGATGACCTTCTCTCCCACTGACACACAGTAGAGCTGTTTTAGGGTTTTACACCTGCAGATCTCAAATGCATCATTAAGAAGAACTGAGGTTTACCTGTGTACATGTATACCTCTGTGTGTGTGTGTGTGTGTGTGTGTGTGTGTGTGTGTGTGTGTGTGTGTGTGCTGAGTGAGATCCCGTGAGTCTCCTCAGTAAAGGAGCACAGACTGAAGACCTGCTGTAAAATCTCTCTGTATGCAGCTCAGATCATCAGTGGTTATCTTCAGACGTATGAGCGTAACTTTGAGAATAACATCAACCTTTAAAACCACTTTTCTGTCCCGTTTGTGTTTCTGCTCACAGGCTGCAGAGGTGGAGAGGCAGCTGTCCACTCAGGTCCATTCATTACGGGACGACTTCAGGGAGAAAAGTATGTCTACAAGCCAGCACATGACCAGACTTGAGACGTTACAGGCTGAGGTGAGCACTTATTTATCCTACATATCAACATAAGATCTAACAAGAGAGTAAAAGCACAGAAAACACAGCAAACAGGTTTTAACAAAGAAACTATAAAGTTTCTCCTGACTCAACAATCCTGCTTCTTTTTGGATTTGTTTGATTGAATTTTCCAAGGACGTTGGCTCATTTCTGACTCTGAGTTACTTGTGCGACAGGTTTTGAATTCTAATGTCATAGGTTTAAACACTCTGTGAGGACTTTAATGATCTTGAAATAGTTTCACTTTTATAAATATAAACAAAGAAAGGTAGTTAAAAAGATCTTCTCTCCAAAACAAACACACTATTTGTTTATGACAGTGGGTGATGGTGCTCATGGGAAATGTAGTCTTAATCATGAAAAACATAGTTGACGCTCATCAGAGTCCTCACGGAGCCTTTAAGAGTTAGACAAGACGTAAACACACTTTAAGCTATCAGAGGGACGCACTGGGCCCAACATTTGGTTTCGATCCTCTGAGTTGGAAAAAGAAAATAAATAAACATATTGTCTCTGAAAAAATATTGAAAATTTTCCATCTAGTTTTGACCCATTATTCACTCTTACACTTGTATCTCAGTTCCTCCTTCATTTGATTTGATTTGATTAAAAGGTTTATTTTGAACATAATAAAAGAGGAAAACAATGAAACAACGAAAACAAACAATGTGAGGCAGGTTCAAAAAGGAGAGGGAAGAATTCAAAAGTAATCAAACCCCACCCCTTCTACCTATATGAATGATTTACATATTCTCTAGAAATCTTACTGTTTACAAATAATGATAATAACACCAGTTTCAATGAATTACATATAAATTCATATACATTCATATATTGTTATTACTATCACACAAATATATAATGATAATTTTGAGGATAATAATGATAATGCTAGTGACAACAATAATAATGAACATGGTTGATAAGCCTTCGACACAGTACATCTGCCATTTTGAAAATGGCAAAGACAACAGAATGGAAAAGAACCTGTCACAATGAGCGGGAAACACGAGTGGAGGACACAATCGTAGATTTTAAATGAAAAGATGTTTATTCCAGAAACTGAAAAAGTCCCCAAAAAGACAAAAAACAAGTAAGTCCAGAACACAAAAAGGAATCCAAAATCTCCATAAACCAAAACCTCAAGAAATTCCAAAATCCAAGAAAGAGGGAGACACAGGAGACATGGGAACACTGCAACTTAACACAACAACATCACACAACAATGCACTGACCAGAAACTGAACACAAGACAGAGACAATATAGACAAAAGAGTCATCAAACACAGGTGTGACACAAGACACAGGTGAAACACATGAGAGGAAATAAAACAGGAGGAAAACTCAAGGGCAACAAAGCACAAGAAAAAAAAAAAAGACAGAATCACCAGAGAAGTAATGAAATGTGCAGTTTGATGACAAAACATGCAGCGTAGCATCTTCTTTATCTTACACATGAAGAAAAATATCCATAATCATGAAATTTAATTACTTTACCTTAGTTCTGATTTTAATTCATGAAAGAAACAGTGAGGTACGAGGCTGAACAATTTGCAAAAATAATCTAATTGTGATTACATTTTTCCTGTATTGCAATTGCAGTATTTTGTGCATTTATTACTCGGTTCCCATCTCATATGGTTTTAAACAAACACATTGAATGAGATGAACAGTTACATTAATTACAGCACAACAACAACAACCCACTACCACTACAATTGTGACTGATAATTGTCCATTTTAGTCACTTTCACTTCTTTTTTGTCCACTTTTGTTGTTTTTGCCCACTTTTCACTCTTTTTTTTACTACTTTTGGACCATTTTTTTTGCGACTTTCTCTTTTTTTTTTTATTTCCTCCAAAATTGTCTTGTTGCTTTTTGTCCATTTTTGTCACTTTTCACTCTATTTTTTCCACTTATGGACCATTTTTTTGGTACCGTCTCACTATTTTCCAGGTTAACCCCCAATTTTATGGCCAACCTAAAAAAAGTAAAACTAATCTTTATTGCCTCTTTTTACCACTGAGATTGTTTCTTTTGTAAAGGTAGTTTTTAACGGTTTGTCTCTTTGGTTGAGTTACTCTGGTGTGGAGCAGAAAACATCTGCTGCAAAAAATGTAGCTGATATTTTTACACATTTCAGGTTAGAGAAACATTGCACTGTCTATGATTAGAATATTGCAACAGAACATACTGTGATTTAATCTAATGTGCGAGTTATTGCCCAGCTCCAGTGAGGATCAGCTGACACTTAACTTTTGATGCTCACTTTTCACTAAAGATCATTTTTGAATAAGTGTTTAATCGGTTAAGGCACTGTGGACTTTCTTTCAAACTTTATCTCCCCCTGTTCTCTTTCTCTCTCCTCTCACCTCCTCCTCTCTTCTCTTACTCTCCTTCCCTCTCGGTTGGAGCAGCAAGGGCTAGAAGTGAGTGGTTATCGAGCGCTATCTGTGGGCCACGCTGCATGCTGCATGTGCTACTGCAAAAACAAGGATTGCATCAAGAATAACGTCAGGATTTGCTGTTAAATATGGGCATTAAATGAATAAACCAGAAGCAGAAGTACAGTTTTAGGGTTCATGTAACTCATACAACCTCAATACTTTGACATTTAATGCTTTATCCCTTGTTAAAAATGCAGATATTTGGAGCCAAACGTGTCTCCTATGTGTTGACCCCCCTCATCTCTAAGGCAAACCCTGTTTCCTGAGATTGTGCTTCAAACATGCTAAGCTTCCAGAGCATGTGGATGTTGTCATGTCCTTTGTGTCATGTATGATAGCAGCCAAACATGAGGCTGTTGTGAAAGCATCTCAACAAATACGTTATCTGTGCAGCTTCTCTTCAAAGCCAGGCAGAAAACACCCGACTGCAGAGCCTGCGCTATAATTGGGAGAAAAGGCTACCGCTCTATATTTAGCTGAGTATACCGCAACGTCTTGGTGCTCCCACATTTCCAATCTCTTGCCTCTATGTGACATGTGCTGATGACGAATGGCTTTTTGCCATCAGAAACTGCATCTGCCCTCTAAAATATCCCGAGCAGGAAATGTGGATTTGTCATGTGTGAGTGAAAAACAACTGGTCCACATGTAAGCTGTGGCTCTGTGAAGTGGGTTAGCAGATGTAGGTCAAAAACAGGAGGGATCAAAAGGAGCCAGGACTGATGTTGGTTTAATGAGGAAAGCTGCCGTCAGCTCCCAGCTAACAGGGATAACAATTCACAGAGAAAGGATAATGTGCTGTGTCTGCTGTGCTCGCCTTAAATAGACGGCTGAAACAGATTGATAGTAAGGGTAAGTTAATGTCAAGCTTTGTGGAGAAGCTCACATATCACCAAGACATTCCTGGAGACAAGGGTGGCAACGTACGCCTACACCGTGGCTAGGCAACAAACATTCTTAAGGCCAGTGGGAGTACTTTTTAATCTTGTGTAAGAGCTCGGCTCCCTCAGAGTTGAAGGCTTTAACCAGGTACACACATCCTCACTTTCTCCTGCTTTCAGAAACTCACTCTGGGTTTTGTTGGTATGTTAGATTAAGATGCTGTCAGAGAGGAAGATGGAGCTGGAACATCGGGTGCACGCCATGCTGGAGGAGAATGAGCTGCTGCAGAGTACGGTGGACAATCTGAGGGAGAGGACGCTGGTGTTGGAGAGGCAGTGTCACGAAAAGGATCTACAGGTACAAACACAACAAACATACAAACGACGACGGAGTGTTGGATCAATAATCTTTAAAGTGGTTTTAACTCTGAGTTAATAAAAACAAACAGATGTTTAAATAAGTGTAGATGACACTGGGGAATACAGATTTTGTTGAGTTAGGTCTGACAGCTGTTTTTGACATTTTTTTGGGTGCAGATTCCAAAACTGATCTCAGTTTTTCTCCATAACATCAAGTTTTTGAACAATAGGATCCCTGTTTTCTTAAAAAAAAACATTGAGGAACAATTTGTAATTTTTCTGTTGAGTTAGATTTTTATGCTGATTATAACTAAAATTGGCATGCTGATTTCAAAAGTCAGTTTTTTTTCTGGCACATTAACTTTTTTCTCCAGATTACACCCCAGATAAAACAAATTCAATAAGTGGAATTTTTCTTATCTGGAGGGTAAGCTGTGGAGAAACAAACATGACGTGCAAGAAAAAAACTGACTGCAATTTTGGAGTCAGCATGCCAATTTTAGTTTTAATCAGCAGAAAAATCTAACTCAACAGATTTTTTTTCAAATTGTTCCCCAGTGTGATCAGTAAAAGAAGATTTTGATGGAGTTTGATCATTCAAAGCTTTTATTTTACTGCAAGTGGTGCAGAGATAACTTTCAGATGCTGGAACTGTTGAAAAAGTATTGTCAGTGAAAATTGTTGTCTCGTTTTACATCTGATGCCTGCAACATTTTTTTAAAACAGCTGGGGCAGGGAGTACTCTTGAGGTTGTGTAATCCTAAAATATTCCCAAACCATCAGTGTTGAAATGCAACAGGCGGGTAACATGACTGGGTCTGAAAAGGATGCTCCAGAGAGGCTGTGTAACAGGAGTACATAGTTTTTCCATCTGAAACAGAGTTTTCAAGCCCATTGTCATTGGATAGATGTTGGAAATGCTAAACTTCAGAATCAGAATCAGAAAAATGTTATTGATTCCCTAAGGAGGGAATTGCCTTTTTGTTTACAGCTACTCCCATTCAAAGAAAGTGTAAAAAATATAGGAAAGTACAAATAAAAGCACAAGTGTCTTATACAGAAAATTTAAAAATAAACATAAGATATAAAAATATATGTTTATATGATAGCTTAGTTTCAGGTGAGGTACTGTGCGGTATAAGGGTGGAGATGAGACAGGCTCTGAGGCTCCTCTTGAACATTTCCACTCTCAAAGCTGTGCCTCTGATTAGTTAACCTGTGTTGGTAAGATCCTCTAAACAACTGAGTTTTAGAGAAACTCACCTCGGTATAGTTTGTGCTGTTAGAGAGGTTAGAAAGGCTGTAAACATGTTTATGTCTGCTCTTAAAATCCGAATCTGACTCAGTATAGTAAATGGTTTTGTCTTCCTCTGCAGCATGTCCCCAGTGGACTCTTCATGAACTGCAGTTTTTTTTTAACACATACACATTAGTTTCATTCCTTGAGGCTGGAGGTTGCTTGGGTTTACTCTGTGAGGAACTTCAAATACAACCTCAACATTTTGATGCCCGAAACACATTCCTAAAAATTGGGACAGAGGCAAGAAAAGACTGGGAAAAGTGAGGAATGCTGAAAAAAAAACAGCTGTTTGGATCATTCCACAGGTGAACAGGTTCAGTGGAAACCGACGAGTGTCATGATTGGGTATTAAAGGCTCAGTCTTTCACAAGCAAAGATGGGGCCAGGTTCACCACTTTGTCAACTGCAAGAGCAAATAGTCTGACAGTTTAAGAACAATGTTACAGTTGCAAAGAATTCAGGGATTCTATCATCGACAGCCCATAATATCATCAAAAGATTCAGATAATCTGGAGAAATCTCTGCATATAAGCAGCAAGGCGCAAAACCAGTGATTATTCTCAGGGCAAAGATTAAAAGCAGCATCTGTGATGGTATGGGGGTGTGTTAGTGCCCATGGCATCATGGGTAACTGTCACATCTGTGAAGGCAGCATTAATGCTGAAAGGTACATGCAGGTTTTGGAGCAACATATGCTGCCATCCAAGCAACGTTTTTTTCAGATATGTTCCTGCAAGACAATGGAACCCAGACACATTCTGCATGTATTACAACAGCTTGGCTTCGTAGTAAGAGAGTGCAGCTACTAGACTACACTGGCCTGCCGGCAGTCCAGACCTGTCCCCCATCAGAAATGTGAGGCATAATACTGATACTAGTACTACCATTGCTAATAATAATACTACTAATAATGATAATAATAATAATAATAATAATAATAATAATAATAATAATAATAATAATAATAATAATAACTTACTTTTGTTCCCTTTATTCATTCATGCTCTTTCAGTTTAGACTTAAATTAGGTACCCAAAGTCAAACCAAGATCTCAGAAGTAAAAACAAAATAGTGCATCAACTCTTGTTACCTGGGTGATCAAACAGGTGAATTGCATTTTATTTTTCTCTCAAGATAAGAAATTATGACACTGTCTTAGATTTCAGAGTTTGCTGTGTACATCTTATCCTGTTCAGGGTCATGGGGTGAAACAAACATAAATTGTCCTTATAACAATAAATCACAGGTTATATATTTTTGAAAAAGTTATTCATGAAAAACTCAAATATTTTTGTTTACAATGAATACAGTGTTACACAATTTCCTGTATCCTTTGGAATGAGACTTAAGTTTTTGTTTCCTCCTGATAGTGATAATCTAATCTGTCCAGGTCCATGCTGTCTACTCTGCAGTATTAAGATTAAGATGACCTCTGCTGTTTGTTAACAGGTACGACAGAACCAGCTGGAGCTTCAGGAGGTTCAGATGTCCCACAGACAGTTAACAGCTCGGTTAGAGGAGTTAACGGAGGAGCACAGCCTCCAAAGCCTCACCCCACACCCATCCAGCCTGCTGTGTGAGATCGAGCAGAGCATGGAGCAGGAGGAGCAGGAGCAGGAGAGAGAGCAGGTAGTTAGTCTGACCATCACTGACGTCATCACTGACATCATCACTGACATCATTGCTGACATCATCACTGAACACCGAACACTAACACAGGTTTTTACTCACACTCCTCTGTCCTCTGACTCTCTGTTCAGATGCGTCTACAGCTCTGGGAGGCCTACTGTGAAGTTCGCTCGCTGTGCTCTCATCTCCGCGGAAACGACGTCACAGACTCAGCACTATCAACGGACTCCTCTATGGACGAGTCCTCTGAGACGTCCTCAGCCAAGGATGTGCCTACTGGAAGCCTCCACACCAGCCTGCTGGAGCTGCGGAGGCTGACGCAGAATCTGCTGGATGGAAACGAGTCCACGGTAGAGAACAAGCGGACAGAATAAAGTCACTTTATGTTCTGTGGAAAATAAAGGGGAGAGTTTTCTCAAGCTAAAGAAACAGTATCTCTCCCCTGATATATACAGTTGTGCTCATAAGTTTACATACCCCAGCACAATCTATGATATCTTGGTCTTTTCTCAAAGAACATGAATGGTATCACAATGCATGTTAATGTTTGGTTGAAGCCATTTACTCTTTTTAAATCATAATGACCACAGAAACTTCCAAAATGACCTTGATCAAAAGTTTACATACCCCAGTTCTTAACACCTTGTATTTCCCCATTTAGCATCAATAACAGTTTGAAGTCTTTTGTGGTCGTTGTGGATGAGGGTCTTTATTTTCTCAGATGGTAAAACTGCCCATTCTTCTTGGCAAAAAGCCTCCAGGTCCTGTAAATTCTTGAGCTGTCTTGCATGAACTGCAGGTTTGAGATCTCCCCAGAGTGGCTCAATGATAATGAGGTCAGGAGACTGAGATGGCCACTCCAGAACCTTCACCCTATTCTGCTGTAGCCAATGGCAGGTCAGCTTGGCCTTGTGTTTTGGTTCATTGTCATGCTGGAACGTCCAAGTACATCCCATGCGCAGCTTCTGGGCTGATGAGTGTCCACCCCCCCCACCCCAGTTTTTTCTGAAAATATGCTGCATTTATCTTGCCATTAGTTTTAACCAAGTTTCCTGAGCCTTTTTAGCCCACACATCCCCAAAACATCAGTGATCCAACTCTGTGTTTCACAGTAGGAATGGTGAAACTTTCATAGGCCTTGTTGACTCCTCTCCAAATGTAACATCTATGGTTGTGGCCAAAAAGTTCAATTTTGTCTCATCACTCCAAATGACTTTGTTCTAGAAGTTTTGAGGCTTCTCTTTGTGTTGTTTGGCGAATTGTAAATAGGATACTTTGTGGCATTTGCGTAGAAATGGCTTTCTTCTGGCGGCTAGACCATGCCGCCAAATTTTCCCCAAGTGCCTCCTTATGGTGCGCCTTGAAACAGCCAGACCACATTCTATCAGAGAGTTCTGTATTTCAGCCGAAGTTATTTGTGGGCTTTTCTTTGCATCCACTTCTTATTTAGAGTTTGAACACTGCTTATTGGCATCCTCAACTCCTTTGATATCTTTTTATATCCCTTCGCTATTTTATACAATTTGACTACCTTTTCCTGTAGATCCTTGGACATTTCTATTGCTTTCCCCATGACTCAGAATCCAAAAATGTCAGTGCAGCACTGGATAAAAGATGCAAGCGTCTGTCAGGAGCTCAGAAACTCACTGACCTTTCATATACACACACTTATTATATGTTGTTGTTGTGTGATGAAAGGGCTCGAGGCGAAGTGATGAGGAGGCTCTGGAGGAGCAGCTGAGGAAGCTGGGAGAAGAGCTCAGAGAGGTCAGAGAGCTCTACGAAGCTGAGCAGGACAAAAAACGAAACAATGAAGAGGAGACGCTTCAGCTACACAACCAGGTACTGACACCATGAACAAACAGCTACAAACAAAACACAAAAACAGAGGGAGGATTGTTTTTGGAGAGAAGCGTGGAGGCTGTGGTGCTTTACTCAGCATTGAAGTGGGTCAACAACACAACCAACAACTCTTGGTTTAAAATATTCATAGGACAATAAATCAAACCCTGAATTCATCTCTGTGATTCTCATCCATTTGTTGTTTTTGTTTTTGTTTCATGTGACCTGCAGGTGGCGCTGCTGTCTGTAGAAACATGCTCGCTCCGAGAGGAGAATGAACGGCTAAAGACAATGGCTGCAATCAGAGAGCCGAGCGAGCAGCTACAGAGCGCCATCAGAGACAGAGACGATGCTATAGCAAAGTAAGAGCATCAACAAGCTGCACTCAATAATCTTTGTTCACAGCAGGAAGAAGGTATTTCCAAGAGAGAGGTTACCATCAACACAACAAAGGTGGTGATTGAAGATGATTTTGACTTTTTAAATCACATGAAAAGATCTGAGGATACAACACATTCAAAGTGGGTGATTCAGCTGACAGAAGGACTAGGATGATAAAAGGTTTCTTTTAAATTAATCAAACTCTTCAAGACTGACCTCGGCATTAGTTACAGGTTTATGAGAGGTTTCAAAATATGTTTTTTCTTTTTTTTTTAGTATGAATCACTGTCTAGTTTCAGATTAAGTT
Source organism: Thalassoma bifasciatum (assembly GCA_008086565.1). Lineage (NCBI taxonomy): Eukaryota > Metazoa > Chordata > Actinopteri > Labriformes > Labridae > Thalassoma > Thalassoma bifasciatum. Next base: position 131,937 of record RPOG01001408.1, on the reverse strand, counting down.
TAACTATTGGCTGCTTTATAACTGATGAATCACTGGAATACTTCTTTTTCTCCTTTTTTTGCTTTTAAGAGCAGCACTACTGGTGTTCCTGTAGATGTGAATTAACTGGGTGAAATATTTTCAAAACTGATTTAAATCATTTTTTGAAAATTGGATAAATATACGTAATCACTAACGAAGAGTCCCGATAGAGCTACCTTTGCTTTTATTATACAGATCAGAGATACTGTGTAAGCAATAAGAGAACAGAGGTGTGCACAGACTTTTTGAATGGGCAGGGCCAAGAAGAAATTGGAAAAAAAAAGTCCAAGAGGGCACAAAGTTTTTTGTGTTTTTGAGGACACTTTAGACTTGTTATCTTATACCAATGGCATATTACACAGCTTTTATAGAAGCTTGTTCTAATGTTAAGCAGTCGCATCTTGCTAACTAGAGGGCCACTTAAGCCAATGGTAGCATATGTCATGGCTCCTAAGGGGGCATTTTGACACATTTTGGGTCCCAAGAGACACTTCAGTGTCTTTTTTGACTGCTAAAAAGGGCCCTTAGGTGCTCATTTTAAATCCCAAGGGGGCACCTTGGCCTGTGTTTTTGTTTCAAAGAGGGCACTTAAGCTCATTTTGGCTGCCAAGAGGGCACTAAAACATGTATTTCAGCTCCCTAGAGGGCACTAACATGCATGATTTGATCCCAAAAAAGAGTATTTAAGCACATTTTGACTGAAGCATGTGTTTCAGTTCTGAAAAGTTGCACTTTTTTTGGCACCCAAGGAATGCCTTAGAGCATGTTCGGGATCCCAAGATGGTGCTGTAGCAGCCTTATTGGCTCCCAAAGAGCATGCTAGTTGGTGTTTTAGCTCCCTAGACGACACTTTAGCTTGTGTCTTTACTTTCAAAGAAATCGCTTAAGCAGAGCAGATGGCCTATAGGTTCAGGTTGCGCTCCATGACGTTCGCCCTTACATGGGTGGCCGAGGTTGGAGTCTGGCCCGTGGCCAGTTTCCTGCATGTCAATCCCCACTCTCTCCCCCTTTCCAACTCTATCCATCGCCCTCCTCGATCCATTAAAGGCATGAAAAGCCCAAAAAATAACTTATGCAAAAAAAAAGAGGGCACTTTAGCACATTTTGGGTCCCCAGAGGGCACTCGAGCATATGTTTCAGTTCTCAAGAAGGCGCGCAGGTGTTTTAATTCCTAGGGGACACTTAAGAGCATGTGTAGGATCCCAAAATGGCACTGTAGCGCTCTTTTTGACTCCCAAATGACATACTTGCTGGTGTCTCAGCATTTCAAGAGAGCACTTGAGCCCTCATTTTGGCTCCCAAGAAGGCAGGTTATCATGTTTTGACCAGCCAAGGGGGCACTTTAGCATGTGGTTGGCTCCCAAACAAGCACCAAAGCATGCATTTCGGCCCACAAAAGGGCACTCCAGTGCAAGAGCATGAAAACAGCACAGCAGAATTAAAGTGTTCGGTTACATTTCTCACCATGTAAGAAGTTTCTTGTTTGTGTTTGTGTTTGGTGTTACAGGAAGAAAGCGGTGGAAATGGAACTGGCCAAATGTAAAATAGACATCATGTCGTTGAACAGCCAGCTCCTAGACGCCATCCAGCAGAAGCTGAACCTGTCGCAGCAGCTGGAAGCTTGGCAGGTGGGTCTGCAGTGGAACCTCTGAGGTTATAAAGTGTTAATGAAACACTTTTATCATGTTGTGAATGAAGTTATATCAGGTAACCATGGTGAGGGAGCTGGAGATGTGGAGCATGTGGAGATGAGGAGTGAGAGAGTGAACTGACCTTTGACCTTCCTCCCTTTCTAATCTCATGTTTATAGTGCCAGGCTGTTTTAACCTGTCTGTACTGAGTGTACTAAACCCCTCACTCACTCCCCAGGATGTGTGTGTGTATAGTTAGTGTTAGTAAGTGTGTGTGTAGTGTGTTTGTAGTGTGTGTGTAGTGTGTGTGTGTGTGTGTGTGTGTGTGTGTGTGTGTGTGTGTGTGTGCCCGACCCCCCTCCTCCCTTGTCTGTAACTAGCAGCTCTTTCCTCTCTCTTCTCCCTGCCCACAGTTTGCCTCCTCAGGGCTCTTTACTGTTTGGCTCTTGTGGTTTCTGATCTAGTGGCCTTTCTCAGCTTCCGTACCACCCTTTCTCCCCTGTGGTACCCCCCCTCCAGTCTTAGAGGTGAGCCTGAGCTGCGCCATCTCGCCATTTCACCCTGCACCAATCAGACCACTCCATGCTGAGCCATTTCATGCTTCTGTGACACAAGTTTGGAGACACGCCCACTGCAGTGTTTCTTCAGAACCATAAACAGAACCATGCAAAGCCATCCTCGCTCACTCTTCACTCTCTCTCTACCTGCTGTGTCTCCTCTCTCTGCACATCTGTCCCTCAGCTCTTCTCTTCAAACAGTGTTTCATATATTTCTGACAAACAAACATGTATTATTTAAATTTCCAAGAACTATTTACATCCCTTAATTTCTCTCCTGATTCAGCAGCTTGAGCATCAGCGCCCCCTGGTGGCTGCACTGAAAATTATTCAGCACTTTCTAAGATTAAAATCCTGACATTCAGATCTATTTGATATATAACCGTAATTTTAAAGTGTTTTACTTATTTTTTATCTTTCAGTTCATGGTATAATCTTGACTCGAGTTCGATCATGTCTTTTTGGATTCAATGAGTCTGGGATCTTAAAATTCGGTTAAAAACTGTTAAAACAAGCTAAATTGGTTTTGTTATCTAAAGTCTCACCTAAAAATCTTGTTTCCAGAGTCAATAACACCTCTGAGATTTTTGATTTAAGACTAGTACATAATACATTGTTTGAAAACAGATATATTTACCAATTGATTGGTTCAGATTTGTATCAAAACATGTAAAAACAACTTAGAAGAAACACTGAGCCAAAACACAACTCCGATAGTTACAAATACTCAGGCCCATATTTATGTATAACACAAACTATATATTTATTGCACAGGCACACTTTATTTAGAACAGTCAAACATCTAAATCCTTCTTTCCAAATGACTGATGTGTATTTATCAACCTAAATAATGATGTTTTTCTTAACCCTGGGTATTAGTTTTCTAAATTTAAGACTACAAAGACTCTGAAATATTTTTTAAATTGATATTCAGTATTTCTCACTTGTTATCATGGTTTGGGAATTTTGTTCATTTATTTATTTATTTATTTATTTATTAGTATTTTAATGTGAAAATTTAGCATTTTCTTCTTGTTTTAACACACCAAGTTCCCACTTATTTCTACATTTAAAAATCTTATTTTGAGATTTCTTGGAAAGTGAAAGTAACATACTGCATAGAGGGATATTTTCATCAGTTTAAAAACATTTTCTCATCACATTGAATGTTTTTATCTTATGTTAAGGCTCCTGGTTTTTTTTAAGTGTGTATGCCTGGTGCTCTGACAAGAACAGAGTAGGAAACTGAAGATTCAGATTTCTTTGTTTTCAGTAAAAAAAATACTAATAATTAAAATAATAATAATAAATAAAATAATAATAATAATAATAATAATAATTATTATTATTATTATTATTATTATTATTATTATTATTATTATTATTATTATTATAGAGATACGACTATAATAGTAGAGATACTACTACTTTAAGAGAGATACTTCAACTTTTAGCACATTAGCACCAGATTATCATAAGTATTAGAACCTTGACTTTCATCTTATAGTAAAATAATTAATTTCACATCTATTCTCGTGGTAAAATATGAAGCAAAAAAAAAAAAAGATAATTAATGTGGCCCTAATATTCCATTATTATTATTATTATTATTATTATTATTATTATTATTATTATTATTATTATTATTATCATTGTTATTATTATATTAAAATAATTACAATAATAGAACCCAGGATAATCCATCTAATAGAAACAAGTATACAGCGTGAATCATTGAAGAATAAAAAAATAAGCTCACATGTTGACCATGTGGAGGTAAAGTACAGTCTGACTATAAGGTGCAAAGGAAATGTAAACATGTACAGGAGTGCAGTATTTGATTTCAAACAGGATGTAAACATGTTCTCCAACATTTGCTACGAGCAGTAGAAGGTGGTGATGAGATGAAACCCACTTTCTGAAGGACAGCGTTTCAATACTGTGATGTCCAGAATGAGGAAGGTCTTCGAGGATGTTGTCTGCTCTGCTTGATGTAAAGCAGTTGACCCTGTGTATTAATTTTAACACACTGATGGAGTGACTTAAAGTACTTAGAGCAACCAGAACCTGTGGTTTCTCTTGCAGTAGTTCTGAATGTAAACAGAAGCAATAAGATCCATAGCTGAAAAAAAAAAAAGTGTTAACAAATGTTGGAATTTCATTGTGAGTAGCCCCTTTCTCTTTTTTTTTGAAGAGGTAAAGAATATTTTGCCCCACATAACGTATAATCTTTAGCAACTCTTAACAAATCAAAGTTACAAACTATATTGTGAAATGTCTGGGGATCAGATTGATATGATGTGGAAACTTCTCACACTTTGACTGGTTAACTTAAAAGGATTTAAAGGAACTATACGTGGAAGTGACTAATGACATTTACTCCATTTACTGTACTTCTGTGACGTTTCAACTGAATTTGAATATCTCAAAGGATCAATGAGTATTTTTGATTGGCTGATATCTCTGGTCCATTGACCAGGTGAACTAACGTACAGGAGAAGAACAAGCTGCTCAGGCTGAAATCACAACAAATCCTTCCACAGGTTGGTCCTTCAGGCCAATAACTGCTTAGAGAAACAGAGATTTGATGAAGCTGACTCCTCTTTCCAACCACAGTCAGGTCTAAAGTGAACCTACACCTGATTAGAACAAGTCGTCCTGCAATCCCGACACTCCTTAGTGAACTCTGAGCTCTCAGCTGTGACTTGGTGTAGGGAGCGTCTACAAAGGTCAAATAAAGAGCAAACTCAATTATTCAGGAACTTCCACCCAAATCTGCGTCGTTCTCACATTAAAGCTTTTGTGTTGTTTAAACTTCAACTATCAGCACAGGAAGAATTGATGTTGTGACTGTATCAGCTCAGATCTGACTGACAGCTGTTCAACCCAATCACTCCACAACCCTTGATTTTTTAAGAAAACTACTCAGGACTTTTTACTTCTACTTCAGACTCACATTTACATTTAAACTCAAGATTCAAGATGCTTTATTTGTCATTGCACATGTTTCAGAGCAACAAAATTACATTTCAGTTTCATCCTGACCAAGAAACATAAAAAGACAGTGACATATAACAGGAGGAGGACAGGAGCGGGAGAACTGTGGGTCAGCGTGTGCAGAGTCCTGTTTTGTTAGATGAGAAAAAGGATAAACAAGAGGGAGGAAGAGGGAAAAAAAAACCAGACTAGGCTCCTGTAAGGGGGCACAGTTTGGAATAAGAGGAATCCTCAGCACATAAGCACATAACCCCAAAAGGTTGTATTCTGTGCAAATGTTTCACTAATAAACTGCTGGACTAGACGTAATCCAATCAGTAATTCATGTATTTGATAAAATACTCATTAAGTGAACAATCAGGAGATGAAACATGACTCCAGTCCCTCTACTTCGACTCTTCAGAGCATCCAGCTCTCACTCTGCCGTCTGTTAACTTCTCCTCCTTTGTGTCTTTGTCTCTGTCTCCAGGATGATATGCACAGAGTGATTGACCAGCAGTTGATGGACAAGTACCAGGACGAGTGGCGCAGCACGCCTTCCTCTCTGTCAGGGTCGTCCAGGGCCAGCAGTGGTCAGTCCTCCTGGCGAGCTCACCGCATCTCAGATCGGGACAAGAGACTTTTCTCTTTTTTCAAAAAGAACTGAGCCACACTGGATTGGCCTGAGCACAGCAGAAAGACACAGACAGGTCAGGTGAGGTGAGCTGAGCTGAGGGAGACGTGAAAACAGTACAGGGGTAACAACACTGAGGTTTGGGGGGTTATATTGCACTTAATCTGTCCCATTACTCCTCTTTAGCTGATAATCAGCAGCTGCTGACAATGAGAGATAGACAAAAGATTCCCCAGAGGCTTTGGCTCTTATTTTTATAGAAAGGTTTAAGACAGAACATGAACAGGGTCACAAAATTACCTCTAAGAGGACGGTTTCCTTGTAGTGCCTACAACTATCTCTACTAGCCCACTGCCATCAATGCAGAGAGGGAACAGGATGGACAAACTGTCTCTGTGTGTGTCCCAGTGATCAGGCCAAAGAGTCTGGGGAAAGACGGGCGGGTCGGTGGGAACATTGAAGCTGTAGGATGAGACATCACAGTGTGACTCCTCTGAGTGCAGCCAGCCTACATGTGACCTCTCAGGTTTATTCACGTGTTCAGGTGACGATCGCAGGGCGAGTGGCGAGGCTTCAGCTTTACCTTCAAGAACCACAGCGTGCTGTTTCCATGAACACGTCGTGTTATTAACAGTAGTTTTTGGTTTGACAGTGAGGATTTACTGTAGTTTACTGCCACAGGCTGAACTTACAATCAAAGTGAGAAACTCTTCATGTCATTTTAACTGAAGCACTTTCATTTATCTGGAAGCTTTAAGTGCAAATATGACTAAATTTGATTGTATCTTAGTTGAGTAGTGACTTCATTTTCTTTAAGAGCGATGTCTGTCACAAATGGAGGACTAAAAGTGCCACAATTTAATGAATAAATACATCATTGAATCACTGATTGAATATGTCATTTTATATTAAATTAATTGGTATTGTAATGAATTGATGACACATGTTACGACACATTTATGCATTTAATTCAAATTTTAATTGATTAATGTCATATTCAGTTAATTATTTAATTATGTATTTATTTATCTATATAATTTTGGCACTTGTAGCCCTCCATATGTGACAGTCGTGCTGCGATCGTAAACAAAATCGTTGAGGATTATCACTCCCAGCTCTATGCAGTGTTTAAGCTTAGTTGTGTAGAGTTTAAAAACTTCTGCAAAAACTGAAGTACTAGCAAGTGTTTTTGTCTAATTTAAAGTAAAAATGGTCTCATTAGAGTTAATATGAGCCGCATTCACTTGACAAATCCAGAGAAAAATTCTAATTTAAGATATAAAAAGACAAAAGTCACGCCTGAATTAAATGTAAAGCGATAAAAAAGTGCCAGTGGGGTAGAGAGAAATCCACTCATTTTGTGTCTCATATCAAAACATAACTCTTATTTCAAGAAACCTAAAAAGCAAATTTTCTTATCTCGTTGGCAGATGTTTGAAGCAAATTTGGTAAAGTTTTTTCATTTGGGATGGGAATTTACAGTAAACCCTGTGCTCGATTTCTGAAAGTAACCAATGAATCACTATTGACTGATTATTATCTTTTTTTAAACCGTCTGTCAGACAAAACAACAGCCCTCTGAAATCTTCTCCTTGAGAGCATATCTCCAGTTTCCATTTAGCAGGCCGGTCTTCACTACTGTGATTTCATCACAATGACGTATTTGTACCATAGACTGTGTGTAGAATGGATGACCTTGTATGGTCTCGACCCCAAAATAACCCTGTCGGAGGTGCCACCATCCTGCAGTCAGAAATGGCACAGTTGAGAATCTATGAGGAGCTGGATTTACAAAAAAGTTTTCTTTCTTTTTTTTCTTACTATTCCCAAAAGAACCACTTCAGAATAGCAGGTGTCAATCATTATGAAACGTGACGTAAAACCCAATTTTTAATATCTAATAACTGAAGAAAGAGAAACTTTTCAGATCAAAGAAGACTTGAACATAATGCAGCCCAATAATATCTTCATGTCAACATAGCATTCAGATGTGAGAAGCATTACGAATAAGTATACTTATTTTTTTTAAGTTTGACCACAGCCCCATTCAAATGAATGGAGAGGCAGAGTTTTTGACCTAAACTGCAGTCAGTCACCAGGGGGAGCAGTTTTTGCAGCGATCTCACTCTGAGCCAAGTGAGATGACGTCTAATTTTTTTACAGTCTATGGTGTCGACTGGTTGTTTTCAGTCTGTGCTGTTTTCTCCTTGTGCTTTAAGCTTAAGTTGTAAAGCATTGAAGCAGCATTTTTACGGCATGCAAGTTCAATGCCACAAATCTTACGTTGTAATATAACGTCAAAGTTCTTGTCTGAAATGTCTCAGGTGTAGCAGAAGGTTCTGTATTTGTTGTGCATTTGCTTTCACAGTAATAATATGTTCCTAGAGAGCTACCGTAGCTGCTGTAAAACAGTTGTTTTTGCTGAAATCTGGTTCAGTGTGTTCTAATGTTCAAGCCGTGGCCTAATAAGTCCTATATTAGTATCCCATGAATTCTTTTCCTACCTCAAATATACAGTTACGTGAAAACAAAAAGTTAAGTTACATGTTACGCTATGTGAGTTCAAGTTTTGTAGCCAAAAGCAGCGTTTGCACAGGTGTGAGAGTAACAAAGTTTTACTGAAATGATGGCGTTAGCGGCGAGAGATCATAACCATCATTAATTTTTGTCTGTGAATATCTTGAAAAAGGACATTTATCTGAATTTGTTGGGTGAATGGGACTCATATTAACTCCAATGAGACAATTTTGGCTAATAATAAGACATAAACACTTGTTCAGGTTTCAGTTTTTACAATGCATTATGGGAAATTAAGTATTAGGCTTCTGAAGAACTAGGTGTCAACCCAGGAGTTGAAAGAGATGGAAATAGAATAGAACAAAAAAATTAGTCTTAAAAAAGTGTTGAGATAGTTTTCTTATATTTATCTCACTTTTCCCCAGAAATTAAATCCCGAGTCTCAAAAGACTGAATGTGTAAATAAAAGGAAAAAAAAATCACATATCACCATCACTGAGACGTTCAGCCTTCAGACCAAAGTGACAGAAAACTCAAACCCAGTTGAGCAGGTTCAGAGTGCTCAGATGGAGTGAATGTATAAAAACCAGCACTTTAGAGTTCGGCCTGTTCCTGCTGAACTTTTGTCTCGCCTCGTCCCTGACGCCTGAATAAACCTCTGAGTGCTCTTCGTTTGTGAAACTGTTTCTTCTTCTTGTGTTTTATGTTTGAACATTTCTCAAAAAAAAAAAAAAAAAGCACTGTCCAGCATCTTCCTCATGATGTCCATTATCCTTCTAGTCGACCAAATTGATCAAATGTTTACATTAGCTTGAGGTGGAGGAAGGACTCGTCAGATCTCCTGCTCAGTCACGCAGACATCAGATCTAACGTCCTCCTTCAGGTGTGGACATGTGAGCGGCTTTAGTTCATCACGTGCTGAGAAGTTCTACCTCCATTCTCATCGCTTCAATACTTCATGGGCACTTTGACTCCTGAGCTGCCGGGCTTCCTTTGTAGGCGCTGTGTCTGTGACTCCACGTGTAACAGAGTGGTTGTTGTAGTGAATCTCTTAGCATGAATGACGTACGCTGTGCTGGAGCCACGTCTCACGTCTTGTGTTGTTCTCGTCTAATGCAGCTGTGTGAACCTATGCAGATGTCTTCTTGTCATCTCAGCTGGTTGTTGGGAAGGATCAACCCAAAGAATGATTTTTATAAAAAAGACAACTAAGTTTGGATAAAATCGATATATTTATATGAAACAAAAAAGATTAACTTTTGAATGAAAACCTTTTCTAGACTGAAATATATCTCTATGTTGTTGTTACTAGTCTGTTTTTCATGTTTGTTTTACCATGAGAGGTGTGGCAGCAGAATGACTCTCATTTCTCTGACTGTGCGAACGTGGTATGAAGTCAAGCTGACGGCTACGAGAACTTATGAGATCAAAACATTTCACTGCTAAAACTGAAATCGAAGCAAGCGTTTGTCTTATATTTAGTGGAAATAAAAACAGTCCTCTGTTCAAGAAACCACTACAGTTCTAAGGAGTGAATAGTTTCCTTTATTAATGTATCATATTTATTTCCATGTATGTTTTCTTGTGACAAATAATTATGTAGGGGCACAGATGGCCTAGTGGATTAGGTCGCACACCACGAGGCTTGTGGCGGGTGGCCCAGGTTCAAATCCCGCCTGCAGCCTGTTTCCTGCATGTCACTCCCCACTCTCTCCCCCTTTCCTACTCTATCCACTGTCCTCCCCTATCTCAATAAAGGCATGAAAAAGCCAAAAAAGTAACTTTAAAGAAAAAATCACCTAGGCATTCATGACGGTTAGACTCAGTTAATGAAAATTTTCAAAAAAACCTGATTTGTTATGTACTTCAAAAATAGTGTATTAGACATGTTTGCGTGCACGTCTGCTTAAAACAAACCAAAATTTTTCCCTCTGTCACTATCCCTCATCTGTTTTCACCCTAGCCCGTTCAGGCAGTAACCTTTAACCTTGGCAATGTACAGAAAAAAGAAACTACAAAACACTACTAAAAAATAACATTTAAAACTCAAGGGGAGCCTTATACACAAACGGCTCCTCTTGGCAAAGTAAAATGTGTTCTGCAAAATACGGCAGCCGGACCACAATTCTGTTGTCGTGATGCTGAACAGGACAAGGGGGAAAAAAAAACAAACAAAAAAAACAAACCCAAAATGGTTGATATTTGTAAATGTAAAAATGCAGGTGATAGAAAATCACAGCAAATACCTGTTAACTGCCAAAAATTTCCATAGAAAGATTCCAACTTTAAAAACTTTTTGAAACCTTATCCATCAGACTTGTTATGAGTGACACACCTAAGTTGTCAAGACAAAACTCCTCACTTCAGAATATCAAAAAACAAAAATTAACTTTAAGAGAAGAAAAATCTGCATATTTAGTTTCATCTGAGAAGACATTTAAAAAAACAAAAAAACAAGAACATAGAAATGACTGTATGAACAATTCAGGCCGCATTTTATCTTGGAATACCTTGAAATAAGACATGGGAGCTTTTGATTAATTTATATAAACTGCATCAATCTGGTCATACTCATGTATAAATATTAAACATTGTTTGTTATGAGCAGACATGCATGCAAACATGTCTAATGCAATGTTTTTCAATAGGATCATCAACAAATTTTCAGAGAATATTATCACAAATTTTCCCAAACTGAGTCCATCCATCATGAGCACAGGCATAGAGATTTGTTATAAGCAAGCAGGCATGCAAATATGCCAGATACAATATCTGTGAATGAAACTAACCAGTTCTTAGAGCTGTGGGACTTTAATGGTTTCTGTCACAGAACAGCAAAAAGCATGAATGGTGAAAAATGAAGTTATTTTTCAGATAAGTAAAAGAATAAAATAATTTAAGTTAACGGCAACAAAACCCTGAGAATTTACCATTTTCCAAGCAAGATTCCTATAAAAATTAACAGAAAAATTCCCAATAATTTACAGGATATTTTACACCCCTGTTTTCCAAAAAAAAAGACACAAACATTTGATTGGATTTCTGTTTTTACAGTTTTTGAAGAGAGAATAAGACGCTAAAATTCACAGCCACAGATTGACATTACAGCTCTCAGCTGAGTCTCTGACAAGTCGCACTCATAAGGAGTTTAACGTTATATATCCTAATCTATCAGTCTGATACCTGATCAAAGGTCATGAAGATTTCAGAAAAAGCCCACATATTCTCAAAGATCAGTTCAGAAAAAAGAAAGAACACTAAGATTAAAAGTTTCTGGTCTAAAAAGTTTGTCTGAAGAGTTTAAAAGCTAAAAACACGACTTGAAAAGAAGAGGAGGAAAAATTAAAGCCTGCATAGCAAAAACTAAAATCTGAGTTGGTACAGAAAATGGTTGCACTTATCCAGAAAAGTGTTTTATGTAAAGATATTTAAAGACAAAAATGACAACTACAGTGTTTGCAAAGAATAAAAAACAATATGTCAAAGAGTTAAGAAAGATGTGCTTGTTTAGTTCTTTGAAATTGTAATAATGTCCTAATTATTAAAACGAAACAAGTTTATCTTTGCTGATCTCCTGGCAGATTTTAAGCATTTCAGATGTCATTCTTTTCTAGTCTTGTGAGGTGAATGTGGCTCATATTAAGACTGATAAGACAATTTTCACACCAGAAATAAGACAAACACTTGCTGAGGTTTTAGTTTTTGCAGCGATACTAGAAATTATCTCTCCTTTAGCTTCACCCTGAACAGGGCTGATATGTAGAGACAGATAACCACTAATACACACACCTGTGGGCAGTTTGGAGTGTATACATGAGATGTTAGATGATTTATGATTGAGCTGTTATTTTATCACAAAGTTTATAAAAGACAAGAACCTTTAAAAGGACGCATCAGTGAAGACAAAGCACTGTGTTTTTATGCATAGAAAATATTAAATATAAATTAACTCACACCACCTTAAACTACTCACACATCATGGTGATAAAAATCCTGCAGAATATCAGCAGATGGAAGAGACAGCTTCATGTTTTTGCTTCATGAAAATAATTCACAAGGTAAAACCCCAAAGAGGAAAAAGGTTAAAGGTAAATGCTGCCTCCTGTTGGAGATGAGTTCTCCCCTTACACACGCACACACACACGCACACGCACACACACACACACACACACACAGAGGTGGTATAGAGTAAAGTGACAGAGTGTGAGAGTAAACAGACTTTTTGTATGTTTGAATCTTGTTTTCCCTCCACCTGAAGATGAGGAGAATGTCCACATCAGTTCAGTTTAGCTCCATATTTAGTTCTTTCTGCTTCAAGTCCTCATTTCTCTTTCTCCTCTGAGTGTTTGTCTTCGTCAGACGCTCGTCTTCAGCGCTCTCCACCTTTTCCTGATGAAAGCATTTTAAGTGTTGTTTGTTTTTGTGTTGTTTCAGTAAACATCCTGACGCTTCCACTGTTGTTTTCTGTACTTATGGCAGACAGACAGACAGACAGACAGACAGACAGACGGACAGGAGAGGAGACAGTGGTGTCATTGAGGATGTTTTCTGTTCCCTGTCTTAAGGTCTTAACTCACTTTTGGTTGCTCTGTTGGCTCATTGTGCTCCATGTCAGAGCTTCCGTTCATCATTTCCTGACAGCAATGTTTCATTTTCAACGGACTATTCAAAATATTTATCATGCAATTTTCTTAGTATTTTGGGATTGATTTTTTTTTTTTTTTTTTTTACCAATAAAAAATTTACAATCATCTCGTCTCGTTTGATTTCTTATCCGTTAAAGAGGGGTTCTTCTGCTTTTTTCACATTTCAAACAGGTTTAAAGTAACAGTGCTGGACGTTCGGACTAAATGTGCAGATTTTCAAAAAAACTTGTAAAAATAGTGAGGTCATCACATTAGGATCTCCTTATTGGTTCATTTTATGTTGGAGGGGTGGGCCTCAAACACCAAGGCCTCCAAAGGACTGGACCAATAAAGGAGGAGTTAAAAGGAAGTGTTACATACAGAGGCTGAAATCAAGGTTCAGTAAAAACAGAAAAGAGATAAGAACAACATTTAAAGCTTCTACAGGAAGACCAGAGGGACAAAATTAAGACCAAAAGCAGTACAACACCCCCTTCTCTAAAAGAGCAGCATTTAATACTGCACCACGTCATGATCTGAAGTAGTGAAAGAAGAAGCCCTTTGCTGGAGTCTTTCACTTTTTACAAAGGCTGTAGTTCTTGTAGAAAGAGGCTTTGGTCCAGATCTGATCCACAGCTTTTTGATATGTCTTCTCACTTTTGGTCTCACCAGTTTTCTTTTCTATCCATAGTCCTATCATTTGAGTTTTAAGTTTTAAATTCATGTATCTGAGGTGAAGGCCCTAAAATGTCTCAAATGTGTTATGTGTTGGTCTTAAATACGTTACTCAAAGGCTTTAAATAAGTCAGGGTTGTTTTTTTCCATTTTCTTTTTCTCACGTGACTTTCAAAAAGCAGATACAGAAGGATTATTTTCTTTCTAACTATAAATTATCTGCATACTAGCTAGTCATAGAGTGACACGCGTGCTATGTTTGGGTGGAAATACAATGGGATCCACCAGCAGTCATCTGTCACTATAGTGCAGCAATCTCCAACCTGTGGGCCATGAAGGTGTTGCAAACAGGCCGCCAAATTATTTCCTAACTAGTATAAATTTTCCTTTTCTTCTTGGGGCAAGGGGGAAATAACAATTATATAGGAATATAAATAAGAAAATTTTTCAAATGTTAAAAGTCAGTTATCTTTAAATTGAAATTTGCTATGTTGAAATATTATTTTCATCATTTTATTTTGTTTTTCCTTCAAGTATCTGACGTGAAAAACCTAGAAAGCTGCACTGAAGACAAAAAAAAAAAAAAAAACATGTTAAGGCAATTTATGTCTTCCATATTTGTGGGGTAAGAGGTGGGCCGCAAAACATTTTTGAGACTTAAAAGTGGACCCTGAGCTAGAAAAAGGATAGGAACCACTGCTACAGTGAATTTGGTCTTAAATTCAAGGAACCCTTTCTCTGCCAGTTAGAAAAAAACAAAAAAAGAAAAATGGCTTTGTTAGGATACACTTCTTGCCCAAATTGAGTCAATGTTGTGAGATAAAAACTAAGACAAGATTTCAACTTTTTATCTAAAATTTTGCCCTTCTCCCCCTAAAATTTTGACTCTTCCTCAAATATTTGACTATTTGTAACAAAATTTCGACTGTATCTCTCATAATTTGGACTTATGACTCATACCTTTGACTTCAAATCTCCAAATTGTGACTTTTTATCCCAAAATTTTGACTTTTACCTCATAATTTTGATTTCTATTACTAAATTTTCACTTCAATCTCAAAATTCTGACTTAAAATGGGCAAAAGACGTATTCTTAAAGAAGAGTTATCAATTTTGTTTCATTTTATTTGGTGTAAATTGGATTCTGCATTAACTTCATTCAAGGCGGCATTAAAAAGGCCTTAAGGAGTCTTAAATTTGACTTGCTGAAACCTGCAGAAAGGCTCCACTGCCAAAGTGCTGCCTCACAACTCATGAAATGAACTTCAGGCTGATTCAAAATGTTGATTCTGCAACTGAGTAGCATTTATAACCTTGTTTCAGTTTTTTCCTTCCCTGTTTCTATTAAAAAACTGTCAAGGAGTGAAATCAAAATTGTAAAAAGTGGTGGGAGTGAGGGGATAATACATAGAAGTTGAGACAGACTCCATCAAAACAGATGGAATTGAATTAAAAAAGAATTCACTATACCGCTCTCAGTCATATCAACCATGGTTTAGTAAAAAAAGAAATGCTTCGGTGGCCTCCAACCAAACATCAATACACTCTGTGAAACCTCAGAGCGTCATCCTCAAATTCTCTCCAAAGAACAGCGCACACTTCCTCCCATACCAGTTTATTTGCAGAAATCAAAGACACAGGTTTAAAACAAATCCAAGCCTCAAAGCACTGACACATGAGTCAGCCGGTCATTATGTGTCAAATATTTATTCCTTTAAAACGTTTATTACTGATTTAATTCATGTCGGGAAAATGAATAGTACATCTCTTTTTCTCCAGTGTACAGCAAACCACAGCTGACGAGTGTGTTTGAGCCATCGCACACGCGCATGTTGGACACATGCACGGTTTGGTGTGCTAATGTGTGTTTGTTCTATACTGAATATAAACACACAAATATATTTATTTATACATACATGTAATGAATAGAAATCATAATTTGTGAGGTTTTATACCATTCCAGGGCCCTGGAGGTCATGGGTGAGATCCCAAACTGGTTGCCAGAGTCCAGACAGGAAACAGGATCAATGTCAACACTTACAGCTCTCTGTGAGTGTGTTACTCTCCCAATTCATGAGACGTCGTATGAAACTCGGACTCTACAGCCGCAACCGTCCCGCTGTCTGTCACCCTCGTCCTGTAACACGTCAGCTGAACAGAGAGCCGGGGATGAGTGGATAACATGACTTTAGACTCTAACATTAGTCAACTGTTACAATTACTCTGCAAGCTGAGAAAATACAGTAAAACATTGATCGTCTTAAATGCATGTCAGGCATCAGCTCCTCCGCACTCTTCACTAAGTGTCACATGCTCACGAACACAACAGTCTGCAGAGGAAGAGCCAGTCCCTTCATTGACTGGTCCGGTCTGTTTCCGCGAGAGTCGAGTCCACGGCCTCGAGAGGTGCTGATATGTGGGCTTCAGAGGGCAGGATGGAGAGAAGAGGGAGAAGAGGAGGAGAGGACGCTGTCTCGCAGGCTCCTCCGCTTCTTCCTGCTTCCGGGCGAACCAGGGGCCGCTGTGGCGACAGTCTCGTGAGACACTCCGACGAGCTTTGAATAAATTCTTTATGATACTGGCAGTGTCGTCATTTAAAAAAAAAAAAAAAAAAAGATGACGGAGGAAAAAGGATTAAAAGCAAACTCTGAAAACATGGTAAGACTACTGTGAACAGAGCTTTTCTAAGCCTGATGTCCAAGAGCTCCAGGAGTGGTTCGACTGCTCTAACAGCACTTTAAAAAAATAGAAATAAAAACACAGAGAGAGAAACAGAGAATCATTAATGTGGCTCAACAGGACTAGGGGTTAGAAGGAAGAGGGTGCAAAGCTTGGCAAAATATAGACAAAGAAAAAAAAACATGAGAAGTCATCACATCTGTCCATTGCATCAGTTTCTAAAGGTCGTCTACCAATCATCATCATCCTTATTCACATAATCTGCCCCCTCCCCCCCGATGTAATAAAATAAACAAAATCTAGCAGTTCATGTCGTCTTGGCATTAATTGTGGGAAATGTCTGAAATGTTGACGTTGTGGCGAGGCGGTGAAGCCTCACTTTGACTCAGACATCCGTTTTGCAAACTCCTCCCTGTGAGCCAGACCCCCCC
>RPOG01001408.1:0-115147 GCA_008086565.1 Thalassoma bifasciatum | reverse complement strand
TCTTCACGATTAGTATGTCCAAAGGGGACATTTTCCATTTGTTTTTATCTTTCTCTGTATATTTATTAAATCTTTATCTGCTCTTTAATTTAGATGCTCCGAGTCCCATCTTGTGTGTATGCTTGTGTGAATATACGCTGCTGGCCCGTGGATGGCGTGGAGGTCGCTAGCAGCACTTTTTCTTTCGTTTACTGTTCCGGGTGAGTTTGACCACGTCGTTCTGTTGCTGCTGCTGCTGCTTGGCGAGCACCTCCTTCTTGGCTCTTAGCACGAGCTCTGTGATGCAGTTGAACATCTGCAGGAGAGGAAGAGATCGACCGCGTGGTGAGGACACAATTCAGAAACACAATGAGCTGCTTCAGTTCAAACAATGAAGAGTTTTCAATTCAAATTTCTTTCAGACGTAGGGCATCAACTGTCTTCAATAAGTGATGCCTTTAAGGCTTTGAAGGGAAACTTATGTTCACTCTCGCTTGGACTGTTCCAAAAACATTTAAGAGGAGGTACAGTTATGCTCAAAAGTTTACATACCCTGGCAGAATTTTTGATTCCTTGGCCATTTTTCACAGAATATAAATCATAGTACAAAAACTTTTCTGTCAAAACACTTTTTCTGTTCAGAGGTTGTGTGAAGACATTTATCAACAAACAACTGTGTTAACTGTTTTTAAACAATAATGACAAGACAAACTTCCAAAATTACCCATCGTCACCTGTGATCTATTTGCTTGTAATCAATGTGTGTATAAAAGATCAGTGAGTTTCTGAGCTATTGACAGACGCTTGGAAGTCGATCTGCCATTGGTTACAGCAAAATAAAGCGAAGGTTCTGGAGTAGCCATCTCAGTCTCCTGACCTCGATAACATTGAGCCACTCTGGGGAGATTTCAAACATGCAGTTCATGCAAGACAGCTCAAGAATTTACAGGAACTGGAGGCTTTTTGCCAAGAACAATGGGCAGTTCTACCATCTGAGAAAATAAAGACCCTCATCCACAACAGCCACAAAAGACTTACAGATATCATTGAAGTTAAAGGGGGAAATACATTTTGGAAGATACTGTTGTCATTATGATTTAAAAAGAGTTAACATTTGTTTGTTAATAAATGGCTACACCCAACCTCTGTCCATGAGTGGAAGAGAAGTTCTTGTTTTTTTTTTTTTTTTTTAAAGTTATTTTTTTGGCCTTTTTGCCTTTATTAGATAGAGGAGGACAGTGGATAGCATCGGAAAAGGGAGAGAGAGTGGGGAGTGACATGCGGGAAATGGGCCACAGGTCGGATTCGAACCCGGGCCGCCTGCTCGAGGACAAGCCTCATGGTGCGCAGCCATATCCACTAGGCCATCTGCGCCCCGGAAGAGAAGTTCTTGTGTTATCATTTATATTCTCGGAGAAAAGGCTAAGAAATCATAAATTCTGCCGGGGTAAGTAAACTTTTGAGCACAACTGTATGTCTATTCTTAAAATGGCACGAGATCTTCACGAAACCCGCCTAACATGAGCAAAGGTAGCTCTACCAGCCCACAAACCCCCTTCAGCTTGAAGTTCACACATCAATCATAATTCTTCCTAATGAGGA
Organism: Thalassoma bifasciatum; assembly: GCA_008086565.1. NCBI lineage: Eukaryota > Metazoa > Chordata > Actinopteri > Labriformes > Labridae > Thalassoma > Thalassoma bifasciatum. Next base: position 113,566 of record RPOG01001408.1, on the reverse strand, counting down.
TGGAACAGTTCACAAAATCAGCCCAAAACATGTTATTTCCCCCTCCAAAAACAACAGCTTTTTATTTTTTTTAACCAATTATGTCACGTAACGTCAGGGAAGACCTGATAGACTGAAGCAGTTTGCCATTTGGTACATCATTAAAGCTGGGTGAGACATTGTTACTTTCAACATGCCAACTTTTCAGTCAGGAGAGATGCTATTTGCTGTCCCAAAGTCCCTAAAAGTCGCGAATTGAGTGCATTTCCCAAGTCTCTAGAGATTTCTTTAGGGCAAACTGTGCATTAACCCCATGAAACAATGGACACACAGGCATTCAGACTCTCTGCGTAATTTAAGTCTTAAGACCCAGCATGCTCATCCAAACAAACACATCCGTCTGCAAACAGTGGCACAAAAGTTTCAGCGAGGTACCTCTTCAACATTGATGTTCTCTTTTGCACTCGTCTCAAACAGGTTGATTCCCATCTGCTCAGCAAACTTCTGTGCGTCAGTCGTCTCCACCACCTTGGAGTTGGGATCATCGTTTTTGTTTCCCACTGAAAAACAGGAAAAATATGAAAGTGAATCAGCAGAAGCGAGTCAAGAGCTGGAAACAACAGATTAGAGTTTTCAACGAGTGAGAAAGTGCAGCGTCCCCAGAAAGAAAATGCAACTGCTGCTCCTTTTCTCCAAACAAAATATAAACACCCTTCAACACATTTTTAAACTTTCACTCATCCTATTTTTTGTCTAAAACTTCTTTTTCTTGTTTTTGACTTGTCTGAACATTCACAACATTGTACGTCACTACTCATATGACATTTAAACTGAAGGCTACACTTAATCAACCATTCACTGTCCACAAACATTACACTCAAACAAACCCAAAGATCGCCCAACATAAAACATTTTGAAGCCCATTTGTGCAATTTTACTCAAATAAAACACAAATATAAATACGATAAACACCACATAGAATCATCACTGCTGTTTTTAAATATTACTGTTTTCCACAACAGATAGAAACCAACTTCTGACATCAGCAATCCACCTCTGGATGATATAAAGATAACACTTCTTATCATAAAGTCACTTAATATTACTCTAACATCACTGTTTTTATAATTATCAGGAGGTAAATTAGTGCTGCATGATTTGGCAAAATTGTGGGATTTTGGACAACATTGTAATTAGCAATTATAAAAATACAAGTCTGTATGCTTTGCTATAAATGAGGGAACATAAGTAGATTTTTGACAGCTGTGAAAATGTAATTCTCAACTAATAAGAAAGAAGTTAATTTTATGTTTTCTATGTTTTGAAATTTAAAGTGTAACTAAAGAGAGCTTACATGGTACAGCAGATTGTGATGCACAATTCTTGGTGCTATGATATGATGCAGTGAGGGAGAGAGGGAGAAATGACCAAAAAACACTGGAGCTAACAGCTATTTATATCTATCTAGTTTAATTATATTGGTTTAGTTCGTCTCATGAGGTAAACATCCTTCTCCAGAGTCGCACCTCACACCTGCTGACATCAAGTAACATCAAAGATGCCTGAATAAAAAAAGAGCGTGGACCATTCTTGTAAATACAGACACAGTGGACACTCACCTAATATTCGGCACACGTCGTCACAGTTCTGGTTGATTTCATGTAGCCATCGTTTCACATTGACGAAGGACTCTGCACTCGTGACGTCGTATACCACTATGACCCCGTGTGTTCCCCTGTAGTATCTGAACAGACAGAGGGACAGGAAAACAGTCATCAACACCAACAACTCAAACAGTCAAGAAAAAAGCTCTTCAATATCTCTGATTGTTTCTGTCAACCTGCCAGCTCTGATCTTCATCCATTCTGATCATTTCAAATGTAAAAGTGACACAAACAACAACAACTCTGGGTCCTTTCTTTGAAGAAAATTTAATCTCTGGTTTAAAATAAATCCTCCTTGATTTCTTATACTCATTAAACCATGTGTACACACTGGGAATGTTTTTATGTGTCTCAAGTAACACAGATAAAAGCATCAAATTATCAATAATATTAAATCTTTCCAGATTGTTAACAGAAAGTGGCAATTATCAAGCTTCTCTTTGGATGTTTTAAGTGGGTCATTAACAACAAAAACTCTATCAGGATCTGTGAATAAATAAACAATATAAATAGCAACATGACTACAGATGGTGGCTGCTTTATTTGGCTCTTTCTTACACTGTGTCTTCCCCTTTCTTTATATCTGTGGTGGTTCAAAGTTTTTCATCTCCTTTTATAGCTTTTATTTATTAATATGCATCAGTCTATAACACTTCCTACCAAGTCACATGGCATGTTGGGGCTTTAGTGTCCAACTGGAACCGTACACTTATGAAAGAGGAATGATAAAGTAACAGTGATGTGGATCCGAATGTTTTGGAATTCTATGTTCATGGCTGAACAAAATCAGATTGTTTCCTTTATTTACAGAAACTACAGAACCTCCCATCAGCTGTATGTTTCATCTCCTTTTTATAAACACTCCTGATCAAAATCCAAAGACCAGTTCGAAAATTGCACAAGTTTACATTTACATCCATGAAGCATTTTAACCACTTGGAGCAACGTTCTAACTAACCTCCTGGAAACACTCACAATAAACACAAACAAATTAATGTTTGAAGTGATCAACAAGAGCAGTCGAGCTCCTCACTGCTGAGTTCTGTTGTTAGACTTTTAAGTCTATTTCTGTTTTTTTTTTAGGTTTTTTTTAGATGTGGTCTTGGACTTTTGATCAGTTGTTGAACAGACTAATTTAGTTTAATTGTTTTCCATCTTCGTTTCACAACCTTTGTACGATTCAACAATGCAAAATGTAAATTTTTGCAATTTTTCAACTGGTCTTCAAATTTTGATCTAGAGTGTATATGGTGTCGGGATAGACCAATTATAAGTAGTGTGGCATCTGTAGGGAGGTATTTATTTAACATAATCTCTTAACTTTAAAAACTCCTTTCATTTTTTTTAGATTTCTTTGATCTTAAAACACTTGAAAGATAATATAATATAATATTTTAGTCGTTAAATTCTGGAAGACCTTATTTTCTGCAGAAAACTTTAGGGCAGTATTTATTTGCTTATATTTTCAGTCAGCTTTTAAAGACATGCTACTGAGCCATGGAGCTGTTTGAAAATCATTTGCCCAAAGGCATTAAAAACAGTCAAGTAATGGAGTGTTTTTCTGTTCAAAATTTTATGCCATTATTTTCAGTTTTGCTGCAAATGAATATCGGTCATAGATATCGGTTATCGGTCTCCTTAACAACCTATAATCGGTATTGGTCCTGAAAAAAACATATCCGTCTATCCCTAATATGGTGACATGCTTCATTACATCAGAACCAGAACCAGAAATGTATCATTGATGTGTGTATAAATGTGTACAAGAACAACACTGGATGAATAGGGAAGAAGAAAATTGTAGTGAAGTGTCTTAAACCACACTGCCTTCGTGTGTTTCGGAGTTGTGTTGCAGAGCCACACATCAAAGCAGAAGTTTGTGGTGCAAAGACTGTATTAAGACTGTCACTTTTCCCCAAAATCAAACTTCAATGGGTTTATGTTTGATGAAGCACCGCTGTGCTTTAGTGCCTCCTCCTCAACTGCATGGCTTGGATGAAAAGTCAATAGTTGAAGCTGCAGACTTGTTGTTGAGGACAAGCAGGTGAGCTGCACCTCACAGCCTGGTCTTGGTTATAACTTTTTCTTCACCTGAGTAGAACTCAAAGTACCTTGACACAGCGCTCCTAAGGTGATTTGGCATTGTTATTGTCTGACCGGTGTGGCGCTCAATATCTTACATTCCAATATTCATTTACTCTTTGGTTAAAGATATTTGTCAGCATGTTTGAACGGTTATTTGAATATCAAATATGAGGTGACAGCCCTGGAATGTATTGGCCACGAAGCACAGGGTCAATACAGAAGTATGAAGCGGACTCAACTCATCATAAAACATGTCTCACTCAATCCTGAAAAGCTGAACTTTTCCTTTGCATGAGCTCTAAAAATCTGCATAAAGGAACACGTGAGGACAAAGTTTGTGAGTAAAGACAGTGGAAAAAAACACAGACTAAGAGGTGTATCAGTCCCAAACAAACCACTGTGTCAGAATGAAACACCCAACTTTCAAATGGTGAGCTCGGCCCCAGAGAGGGAGCATCCCCAGAGCTGCTGCACTCAAACCACCACAATGAAGCTTTTGTCGGGCTCACTGTGTGTGTGTGAGTGTGTGTGTGTGTGTGTGTGTGTGTGTGTGTGTGTGTTTTTGCCTCCTGTCACAATGTAGGGATTTAGTGTTGACTGAACGTGTCCTCAATAGGCATGGAGCTATTCACACCCTGATTATCCTCGGCATAATAAATGCAATTCACAGTCTCATCAGCTAATCTGTAAAGCATGCTGGATGAAAACGGTTTCATAAATACTTCAGTCACTGACAAATTAAATCAGATATGTTTCTTGTAATTCATTCAGTACACAAACTGAAAGACAAACCATATTAAAATCATTACACTGAGTTCATATGAAGAGAGAACAGCAGGCACAACATGAAGAAGGTGACAAATCATCACATCATCATCACTTCCAAGCATTTAACAGGCACAGCAGTCTGGTGACCCACAAGTTTGGCCATCTGTGTTTAACTGTATATATGCAACTGTCTCTCTCTCCATCACCTGAATGAACAGGTACGAACTTCACCTGAGAAAATTAAAGACTTGACAACAAACTGCAGTTCTTGACACTTCTGCATCGACTCCGTTTCTCAAGGCTGAAGGTTTCTGTTTGAGGTGACCCGACTCTTACTATAACTCTGATCCATCCCCACAAAGAGATGTTTTTACGACCTGATGAGGCAACACACACACACCTCAGTTAAAAAAGGTCAAACTGAATCAGTGGACACACCACAGAACAACTGACAGTGATGCTCTCTGAGTGTGACGGATGTAGACACTTATCAAAACCACTCTCTGCCATTCAACGCCACAGATAGAGATCTAATATGTAACAGCCAACAGGAGAAAATGACAGTCAAACAGACATAGACTCCAAAAAATCACCTCATATAGCACTTCATTTGAATTCTGTTTACCTGGGATTTAAAAAAATGTGTAAAAAATGGACATCATCTTGCAGCTTAAAGTGAGGTCACCACAAAAACTTCTCCTCCTGGTGATTGGCTGCAGGTCTATGGGTCTGAAACTTCATCTTTCTGTTTATTTGAATGGGGCTGTGGTCAAACTTTAAAATTAAGACACCTTGTAGAAATGTTTCTCACATCAGTTTGCTGTGGTGATAGATGAGAAAGATATTACTGGGCTGCTTCATGTTCAAGTCCCCTTATTTCTGCCATTTGGTTTCCTCTTCAAGGTTTTACGTGATATTTCCCAATGATTTACAGCCGCTGTTCTTGCATAGTTCTTTCAGGAATAGTAAGATATGTCAGAGAGGAGAGCCAAGAAGAGATCAGACTTTTGGTAAACTTCCTGAGCAGTGACTGAGAGTATGTTTGAGGCACACACACACGAGACACCCACCCACACAAACACAGATAAATACACAAGTCTTCATTTATCCCCCACATGTAGCCCAAGATTACAGAAAATGTGTTGAAAAATGTGATAATGTAGCGTTGCATGCAGTTTACAATGTCTTTGAGAAGAATAAAATTGTTCCTATAAAAGCATTGGTGTGCAAACATGACTGACATAACATGGACTCAAATTTCTTTGTTATAGTGCGTCATTTATGGATGAAAAAATGGACTTAATGAGCAAAGGCCTTTAACCCCAAAGATCTCATCTTCCAGCAGAGCAGCTCAGTGTCTTGTGTGGTAAACAGTTTTGCATGTTGTCCCTTTGTGTTTGTGCGTTTGTCCAACTAAAACTTTAAATAATGACCCAAACTAGATTTTCTTGTGGCACTACACCTCGAATCAAGAAAGTGCAGACCTGCATGTGGACACAGGTGAGAAAAGGTGCCTGCGAAATGAGGTGGTGCATCTCTGGAGTTCACGACCAGTGTGTCATCAGTGACAGAGTGATAGTGGTGTCACAGGATTGATGCTCTGCATGTTGAAGGCAACGGTCGATCTCCTGTTTTAAGATGTTTTGAGGAGGAGAGGATCACTATGATTCAGTTACGTTCAAATCAATAAGAGTGAAGCTGTCCATTACGTTATTTTCGTATGCCGGCCTACAAATGTGAAGATGTGAGACTTTTGTAGAATAATCATAACTCTCTTTGTGGCTTACTTGCAGCTTGTAATGATGCGTGATCACCTCTCTGCTGTAAAATGAAAGTTTTATTCTCGGTTTATAAAACGTTAGTTTCAAACTCAGCTGAAACCACGATGGAGGAGGGGGGTGTTTGACGCACAGACATTCTTCTCACGCTCATATCGATTTGAAGCTGAGATGAGTGATTCAGGTGCAAATTGTTGTCTGAATTGTTTCGCTTCAATCAAAAACAGAAACATGTTGGCTGCTTTGAATAAATGAGTCAGCGACTGTATTTACCAGTAGTTTTTTACCTGAATGTTTGTCCACAAGCTTCACAGAAACTGACAAATCATGTGCAAAAAAATTACTGGTCCTCAATATCCATCCCTGCTCCCTAAAGTTTGAAGTAATGTGGATAATTAAAAGCTTTCTGGATACACTTGGTGTTGTGCTGTTTTGCTATTGCAGGACCAACAGATGACAACTATCAAACAAGCTCTCCCTGACTTCCTGAGGACAAAACTCAGTTAGTTTGGACTGACTTGGTTTATACATTAAGTGCAGCACATGCCTTCGTCAGAACAGGCTGAGTCAGCCAAACGAGAGCAGTTAAAATGTAGAAAGACTTCTGCAACTAGCTTTTACAGCAGAGTACAAAGGAATTTAGTGTCTTTTACAGTACTAGCAAATATTGCAATCATTTCTTCCTCCATACAATAACACGAGTAATACCTTGTTTTTTAACATACCATTACAAGGAAACCATCTTTTCACAGAACTAGATATAAGTTTTTCATCTCCAAAAGAAAAAAAGAAATTAAGAAATACAGTAATTTCCAGACTATAAGCCACCACTTTTTTCACATGCTTTGTACCCTGCAACTTAAACCATAATGCAGCTAATTTATGGATCCACGGGCTAACAAGCTTCATGCTGCAAATATATTTAGGCCCAATTTACATGTATTACCCGAAAACGCGGTTAAAAAAAATCTGTTTACACAGACATGCAAGGTCTGTAGTTTGGGATATAACTGTAGGAGCCGTACGTATGACATCAGTTCAGAGGCTGAAGAGGAGGTGTGCCCATCATATAGTGTAAAGATGAGGTGCACAATTTGTTGAAAGGCAGTCAGTGAATTCAGCAGCACATGCACAAAACGATAGTCCACTGTTGTTATGTTGTTGTTTTGTGGTTCGAGTATAGCCAATCCACAATGAAAGTGTAATGCAAACGCGCAACTACTTGAGAACTCCGGCTTACTGTTTACACAGCAACGGTGAGAACGAAAATCAGAAAAATCTGCTTGTTTTCAAAAGTTTCTGTTTATAGATCGGCTAAAATACTCTCTCCGTGTAAACAAGGGCCAAAATGCAACAATACCTTTACACAGGAGGAAGACAATTGTGGCATATTAAATTTTTTTTTCTTTTTGGATTTAGTGGGAGTAGCTTTAATCAGGTGCACCCTAGTTCTTGAAGTTAGTGCTAAATTCTATTAGTGTGATGATGAAGGCTTACAGCACAGGAATCAAACTTAGTTGTTATAGTTTGTGGTCACATACTGTAAAAAAAAAAAGCTGTCATGTTAAAACAGTCAGAAGGCATGTAGCTGTATCTTATTAATGCTGTTGTGGTGGTTAAAAGTGTGACTTTAGACTGTCCTGGTATGATTCAGCCAAATGTGTTTGCGCTGTTATGATGTGTTTAGTGCTTAAGAGGCTTTCCTGAAAGTGTTTGTTGAAACAACTTCTGAGAGGTCAAATCCATCTCAGAGTGCTGTGACCCCCTCTCTTCTGTGTCACAGCAATTCAACAGTTCTCCTGAACAGACACACTACACCATGTCCTCACAGCTGAGGTGTTTTGGGTCTTGGGGGGGGGGGGGTTCATTTACCCAAGCACCTTTCTAAATCAGTGTGAGCCCAAAGGATCATGAACAGACAGCAGTGTGGTACAAACTGTAAGCCTAAGAGGGATAAAACACCCAGTCCTCACCATCATCTCTCACTACAGTATGTGACCAAGGGCCTCCCTCGTACATCTGTAATTAGTCTGTGGGGAATTCCACCCAGTTTCATTCAGCAGCACAAACTCATTCAAAGAGTCTACAAAGTTTGCTTCACCAAATACTAACTGATCCAAAAACCACAAGGAGGTGGTTTTACTTTCAAATTCAGCTGCAACTTAGAAAATAAAGAGCTTAACATGAAAAGATCCCACTCTGAGGTGTGTGCATCAACTCTGTGGATCGACTTACGTTGAGGTGATTGTGCGGAAGCGTTCCTGCCCTGCCGTGTCCCAGATCTGCAGCTTCACTTTCTCACCGTTGATCTCCACCGTTCGGATCTTAAAGTCAACACCGATCGTGGTGATATAGCTACCTGCAAACACACGTTTGCACACAAAAAGAAAAAAGTTCAAGACAAACAACAGAATGTCACCGTCTGGAAATAACACTGCAGTGTCTGAGGGAGAGCCACACCTGAAAATGTGTTGTCTGCAAATCGCAAGAGGAGACTGCTCTTCCCCACTCCTGGAGAGGAAACACAAAGAGACAACAAGGTTAAAAGAAGGACTCCCACAAAGTCAGCAGTGTGGGAGCTTATAAATAGAAATTTTAGCAGGTTTTACTTTAAAAAAATGGAGTGCTTTCTGCAGAATCTTCTTCTTCAGACAAGTCAGACTTTGATTTTATGAGAGTCTCTGCACTAGAAAACTTTCTGTGAACAAAACTAGACATGAACCTGAACAGAACTTCTTCAGTGCTATAAGATTTGGTTACATTTCATCAGACAGTGTCCTGGTTTCTGGATTGAAGGCTGGAAAAAGTTGTATCCAACCCTACATGTTTATTCAAAGCCTTTAGATGATGCTTGCACAAACAGTTTTAACAGTACAACAGGAGAGTGACTAATTTAAAACGCTTCCGTCAGAGCCACAGAGACAGAACATGAAATGAAGTGAACATATCTGGGTTTTAGACATGATCATGAGTGGTACAAAGATTTCATGACCAAATTACAGCCAGGTGGAGCATAAATGAGAGGGGTCAGTACAGTCGCCTCAGCTGATCAGTGTTTAAGGTAAGGAAGTGACCCGGCTACCCAGTCTGCTGTGGGACTCATGTCTTACAGCATACTTCTTAGCGGCATGTTTACCAGTTATTTCATGCTTGATAGGTCCCAATTTGATAGGTTCCAGTGGTTTCCAGAGTTTTCTTTATAGATCAAGCAATAACCAGAGCTCTGAAGCAGAGAACAGCTCATCGGTATTGTGGAAGCTGCAACAGGCTATGGCTCTCAACTATCAGGACAAAAGATATCATCATGAGGATTTACATCCCCATTCCCCTGTTTCTCACCTTTGGGGCCTGGATCGTGTGACTGAAATATCTTTTACAAAACTGAGCTTGAGTAAAGCCATTCTATACCTGACAAAGGATGCACCGCTGTGATTCAGACCCAAAAAGTTGGATCATATATCAGTGACAAAGGGCAGATCTTTTCATCTCAGGTCCAACAACCACCATTAGTGTGAATATCAATACAGTGAGTGTGAATAAAGTTTCATTTTATTTTAGTTTTAAAAAATTAGAACAGCTTAAAGTTACCCAAACATAAGTTTCAGTCTCATATTCAGAGGCAGAGAATGTTGAATTATACTGATACCATGTTAGTATCAGTGTCAGCAAATACCAAAGCCCAGGTTATCTGCATCTCTAAAGTTAAACAACTGTGGCTAAACATTCAAACTCAGCCCTAGGGCGCCTTGGAGATCTGATGTGTATAATGTGTTTCTATGAGCACATCTGTCCACATGCAGCTGCAAAGAAGCAGAGGTTGGTTCATCTTTACTAAATAATCTCTGTGTGACACAGTATAGTACTTCCAGGCTTGAGCTGACAGTAGCCTCTGTGTGTGATCAACAGTGAAGGGCCTGCTGTGATTCCTTGGCCTTTACAGTGAGAAACCAGTTGATAGGTCGGTACCAGAAACAGGATTGTAAAGGACTGCAGAAGCAAAGCCTTCAAAGAAAGTTCTCCTTACTCAGTCTTAAGGACCCCTGAAGGTGGAGCATCAATTTACAAGTCACATTTCCAACATGATGGGACTGTGCTAATCGATTGTGCACTGATTCACGTATTGCATGAACTACTTCTCTGTAAATGAAATTGCCTGCTATGGATTTTAGCACGAGTCAAACAAGGGCACGGTATAATGAAGCAGTTTCAAATGCTAAGCTTTAGGAAGGACGCGTTTAATTAGTGACACAACTGCAGAAAGTACCCACTTAGTGTGAAGTCAGATGTGAATAGCTGGACGCTAACAGTGAACTGCAGCACAGCATTCCTCCGCTCTTTAGCAGCTAGCACTATCATGCTAGGTAGCTACAGAGTTGAGAGAGCATTTCAATAAAATGGCTTAACTTTCCAAGCAGCAAACACACGTTACTACCCTTTGTTTGTGTAAACAGCCCTTACCCAAAGAGAACTGTGGCACCCTGAGACCTTTAGTTGACATTAAGAAGCGGAGTAACAAAGTCTGTAGGTGTAATGCTAAGCTAACAGGGCTATCAGTACGAAAATGGCAATTTGCACGAGTTTGGGAAACACCTGTGCTGTTTCCAATGCGACACAGTGTTTTTGACTGTAGTGCTTGAATTGAAGTGTTTAGTAATTAAAAAACAAAGCCAGACATTCTTCCGAGATAAACCACGAAGCTCTGGTAGCGATATCCGGCCTGAGCGGCTGACATGCACAGTCCGGACACACAACCTCCGCCCTGTCAACGCCACCACAAAATATGGCGGACGAAGGGAAAACAAATCATTTTTGTGCACGGATACGAAATTAAAAGTCGAACACAAAATTAGAGCACAATGCGAATATCCAGTTGGTTTCATTCCTCTGCACTTTGAAGGAAAACACGGCAGGGCCCACTTCCCGTCCCACATCCCCGGCGTCGGCTTACCGCTGTCACCGATGATGAGCAGCTTGAAGAGGTAATCGTAGTCCCTGGCCATGCCGGTAGCTGGTGGCTCACACCCGTGGCTTCTTTACTATATTTACCGTCCTACCACCTGGGTTCAGAAGAAACAACCGGCCCCCGGACCCCCCGGTATGAACGAAAAAGGGCCACAAGCGATGCTAGAAATGGTTAGCCCCCCAGAGCCGGTGGCGTATATCTCGGGGTGTCGCGGCGTCAGCAGTCCTCTCCCTCCGCTTCAAACAGCCGGAAACACCGTTTCCTTCTCTGCTTGAGCTGCACCCAACTGTAACCCGGCCTCACTGCGCAGGCTCCGGCTACAGCTGAGCCACTCCACACACTCATGCTCTTAGAAGGGCAGCAGACCTGCACAGTCCAGATGATTCAAAACAAATTCATCTAAATTAAACTCATCTCGTTTCATTAAGGAAAAAAAAACTAAACAGATTCTGTAAATACTTTTAATGGGTCCCTGTGAATTGATTTATTGTCACTTTGGACTACCCATCTTCTATCCACAAAGATTTAAAAATAACTCTTCCCAATCCCTCTTTTCACACAGACTGAATTACTGTGCCAAGATCCCCCCCCTCCTCCCAAACAACTTTGAAAGCCTTTTAGTCTCACACGACAGCATGAAATCAATACTTTTTATTTTGTATTGCCTTATTACAACCATATCACTGAAAGAAGAGGTTGCATTCCCCCCAAAAAACTCTGACACAAACGTCTAAATGAAGTTTAAAGATCGGGGTGTTGTTTCAATACAGCAGCATTTAAATGTTTGAACTTGTTTGGTAAATTTAGTAGCAAAACATTGAAACATCAAAACAGAATTGGCCTCTTGTGGTTCAGTACAAGAGTATAACCAGGTCATTACGTGATCAAATTAAAAAAAACAAAAAAACAAATTGGGTTCAAAGACTGCTAAAATAATGAAAAGGAAAGAAAAAGGGTACTGGTTGGGGGATATGTTGGAAAATCCTTTACAGCCATGGTCCATTAAAGGCAACATAGGCATGTGTGATGAGTGTGTTGGGGGTTGTTTAATGGGGACATTTCATTTCCTTTCTCAGTCCTGCTCCATCATGTCAGAATGGTATCATCTATCTCTTCATTGGAGTCTGGTTGGCCTGCGATTTTCTTCAAGGATCGTCGATGACACTCTGAAAGCAGGTCGTTGCTGGCTGCGTCAAGAATAGCAGTAACACTCTGTTGAGGAGAGAGCAGGAAGTCAGACAAAAGAGTCTTTCAGTGAGTCATATGCATGATTTTTAGGAACGGAAAGTGTCTGACCTGCATAGTTTCTTCTCCTTGGCGTAATCGCAGCAGGTTGACGATGGTGTGTTCACTCTGAGCTCTGACGCTGGTGTTCTTGTCCTTGGTGTTGTCTAGGAGACTCTTCAGCAGGGGCTTGATGAGATTGGGCTCCATGGAGGGCGTAGCTGGGTCTTTGAAAACCCACCACAGCACCCGCTCTGATACCAGTCTGATGTCACTGGACTGGTTCTGAAGACACTGTATGGTGACAGAGAGCCAACATGAAAACACAATACATACTTGTCATTACATACTTGTCACCTATCATCCAAGGTGGGGGTTGTTTTCTTTAGCCAATAATCTTTTTTTATATCTAAAGCTATGACTACAAAGACAGAACTAAGTTGAATCTGAATCCCTGAATCTGTTGACTGATTAAAATGGTCTGTTCTAAAAATAGCACAAGACCGTCACAGGTTCGCTGAAATGATGACATTACATAATTACATAATGATCTCTTTAACTGGTTCTGGAGGGGTGGGCCTCAAACACAAAGGTCTGCCCATAGACCTTTTAATGTGGTGTTTCCCAACCTTGGGGTCGTGACCCCACATTGGGTCGCCTGGAATCCAAACAGGGTCCTGTGCATTGTCTAGTAAGTCATATAAGGAAAATGCTGATAAAACATTTTGTCAGCAATTAATTTTATTTTTTGGAACTATAACACAACACACTGAACAAGTGGAATTTATATGTTTTAGTCTATAGTTAGCATTGTACTATTAAGTATTTTAATATCTTGTTAGTTAGTATTTTAGCATCCAAGCAATTTGTTTACAGTTGTCATTTTCTGGATTTAGAAGTTCGGTATTTCAATTAGTGTAGAGTAATTAGTAATTAGAGTAAATTTACAGTGCAATACAGAACTCTGTGCTGGTTGTTTCTTGTCTTCGTCTACAGTTGTTTACATTGTTTACTAATGTTAATGTGCCATTAATTGTCCCTTGGGAATAAATACAGTTTTTCAAATATTCAGGTTCACTTAGAATAAAGTCAATATCCTGATAAGGGAAAATCAAATGGTCACTTAGTGCACTAATCCTCAGAATTTCAGAATTTGAAACAGCATAAATAACAGAGACAAAAACTCATTCTAGAAAAGAATGTCTCTGGGATCCCCCGAAATTTGTGATGTCAAAATGGACAGTCCAAAACGGCTGTGAACCACTGCTCTGAAGGACTGGCCAATCAGAGGGAAACAGTTTTGTGAAGTGGGGCGCCTTAAAGAGACAACAACTGAAACAAAGTGTTTCAAACAGAGGCTGAAATACAGGTTTTACTGAAACACCAGTGGGAGAAAAATAGGGATTATTTTGAGCTGTGAATAATGCAACCACAATTGGGGGTACCAGGGGGATAGTATAGAGAGTGAAAAAAGGACAATGCCTCCTCTTTTTAACCCTTTAAGACCTGATGCGATATGTAGGTCATTTACACATTTCTGAAGCCTTTCTCCAAATATTTAAAGACACAGTACAGTCAAAAGGCAGGTGATCAGGGGGAAAGAAGAACAGGTGATCAGGGAGCGAGTCTGAACAGGTGGAGTTTTAGGGCAGATTTACGAAGGAGAAACTGTTGGGACATTTTTAATGTTGTTTAGAGGAGGGTCTCACAGTTTAGAGGAGGCAACAGAAAAAGCCCCGTCACCCCAGGTTTAGCAATTCGTCTTGAAGTATGTCAATGGTTTATATAGTTTATGATGAAACCATTTTTTGGGAAAAACATTGGCACGCTCCATGCACCTCCAAGATTCTTAGTGGTGGATGTTGGATACCTGGGACTTGGGATCACTTTATAGTGACTGAAAAGATAAAATGAAAACGTGCTTGCCCCAGGTCACCTGTAATCTCAATAAGAATACATATGAATATGGATTGAATGTTTTACCAGCTGTTCAACAAACGAAAAAAGAAAAATCATGACCAACATCAAACACAGAATTAGTCAGCTGAAGCACTTTCTATCGACTGCCAGACATCCACTTCCTCATGATGAAAGTTCAGAAAAAGGAAGTCAACAGACTGAGCTCATCAGTGAGATGAAACTGTACCTTAACAAACTGTGTGATCATGCGCTGGGGGACACCACTGTCTCCATCTGTTCTGAGATGATGCCTCATCAGGAATCCCATCCCTCTGATCCCACTGGTGGCGATGGGAATCTGTAAGGGGAGCAGACGCACAATGAAGCAACACATGTCCTGTGTAAGTAACAGCAGAGCTTCAGACCAGCACACAACACAAGTTATTCATCATGTTACACACTCTCCTTCTGTCAGACCACAAGTGTTTGACATCTTTGTAAGACGGTAGAGAAATAAAGATACAAATTAGGGCTGGGCAATAATCGTAAATTAGATTAAATCGCAATATGTCCTGATGCAATATTCTCATTGCAGAAAGAGCAATATTTCTTCAACCTGAAATGTGTCTAAATATCAGCTACATTTTTTTGCAGTACATGTGTTTTGCTCTACACCAGAGTTACTCAACCCTGCTCAACCAAAGAGACTTTACAAAAAAGAAACAACCTGGGTAGTAATACAAGGCAAAAATGGCAAGGGGTTGCAATAAAAGAAAAAAAGTAGTTTAAGGTACCAAAAACAACAAAACTTGGTAAGAAAAACCTGGGAAATACTCAGTAAGAAGCAAAAATCAGCCAAAAGTTGCAAAAAAAGAGTGAAAAGTGACTAAAAAAAGAAACAAAAAAACGGTGAGAAAATTTGGAGAAAACGTGACAAAAAATCAGAAAGTAGTCAAAATTGTGAAAAAAGTGACAAAAAACAGTAAAAAGTGGTGAAAATGGCCAAAGTCAGCGAAATATAGCAAGAAAGTTTGGCTAAAAGTTTGGAAACTAGTCAGAAGGTAACAAAAAATGGTCCAAAAGCAGCAAAAAAGAGTGAAAAGTATCAGAAAGGGGCAAGAAAATTGGGATACAACCTGGAAAATAGTCAGAAGGGAGCAAAACAATAGTCCAAAACGGGCAAAAAAGAAGTGAAAAGGGACAAAACTGACAAAAAGCAGTCACAAGTAGTTGTTGTAGTGGGTTGGTTTTGTGACCTAATTAATGTCACTGTTCATTTCCTACAATGTGTTTGTTTAAAAACGTTTTAGTCAAGGAACTTAGAAATAATCACACAAAAAATAGCTATTGCAATAAAGGAAATAATTATTGCAATAAGATTACTTTCGTTCAGCCCTAATACAAACTCTACAATTATTTGCTGAATCACACTTTCACAACTCAAATACACTTCCATCTGAAGAAACAGTTTTGTAATCAGATGTACAATCACTGTCCAGATAAATACAGATTTAAATACAGCAAGGACAACCTGGTCTTTCTTTGTTCAGTGAAGGGTTAAATATTCCAGCATCTCTGTCTTAATATAGCAGTTTTATAGTTTGGGGAAGAAGCTTATCACCACTGTCATTCATGTGGGTGTTGTAAAAACGAGCAAAGACTTGAGTCCCTTTGCAGGCTCTGTACAAAGGTGACAAACATTTTTCTGCAAGTGAGCTCAGTAATGACACATTTACATCATCTTGGTTTAATAAGAGTAAACAGACACTTTGTGGAGTCACCTTTGAGTTCCATTAAGACCAAGAGGGATTTTAGGATTAGACTTTGAGTGGAACCTAACTCTAAACCCATCCACTAAACAAGATAACTGGCACTAAAAATCTTTTTTTAATTCCCAGATGTTTAAGAAAATGATACTAATACTGCTTGTGTTATGTGCTACTTTCTAGGTCCTCTTCTCACTGCTTTTACAGATATATCTATTTTCTCATCTAAAGTAACTGACCTTTTGTGTTTTACATCTGAGGGGAGGGATTTTCCTCTACATCATGACAGGTTACTCAGAATTTAGTGTTTCACTTCCTACTACCTTTGATATTTTGGTCTTAAACTGGTCAGCCCACACACTTAACGAGTGGCTCTGCTACAAGATACAGACAGGATGACGTGTTTTGACAGGTCATGAGGTTAGCGAGCAAGCTGACAGACTAAACCCCCTCAATGGGAGAAGGCTGCTGCAGATTTGTATAGTTATTCTGATATTTTTTTGTTGTTTGGTTGTTTTTTTTTAGAGACTTGCTGTCCAGCTGATGCCTGTGAAACCACCTGTTCTCATTGTTAAACCTTTGAGGGAAAGCAACAGCAAAGAGAAAGGAGGGATGCCTCTATCATAAAGTAGTGGAACATTTTTAACTGATAATATTTTGATTTACTTCAACTTAGTTAGAAAGATATTGAGAACATAAAATTAAACTGTTTACAAAGAACTGCAAAGGAAAATGTCTGGTTCGGGACATGTCTCTTTAAAAAAACTACATTACAAAGGCATTTGATGAAATATCTTTATCACATTAGTTTAGGGATGCACAATGTATGCTGGTACTGGCTTAAAAATGAACTATTGGTTACCATCAGATATCAGCATGGCCCAACCTAGGGGCCATGTGAGAAGAAAACATGCACAATGCAACATGTTTACTGTGAACAGAGGTTCTGTTTCCTCACTCTGTCAAATCTGAAACGGACCAAATTGTCTCTGGTTGTGAGTTTTGTTATGAGTGACTCAAAGAGTTTTAAGTCATTAAGTGCTTTCATCATTTTGCACAGAAAACGAGTATTATATAACCAGGGTACCTGTAGGTTTTGGCAAGTTAAATTTAAGACTTTTAAGACCTTTTTAATGCCACTTTGAATGAAATTTAAGAGCAAAAACACGTAAATATAGTCGATGGTTTGGGGATCCTGCTGTACTACAACCAAATCATAGCACGTGTCACTTAATGAGAATCATTCAAGTTTACTTTTTGACTGTTTGTTGAACATAAAGTTGCTCATTGGTCAATATCTGTACGTAAAAGTGCAAACAGTGACCGGTAGTCATAGACTGCCTTGCTAGGATGCAGATAAATTATATCAGCAGCTTGTAAGACAGTTTTCACTCTAAATCTCCTTCACGAAAATCCCAGAAAAAAAAATAAAACCAATAAAACATTAACAAATCCTGCCCTGACAAATTTAAGACCTTTGAGTAATTTCTTTAAGACCAGAATATAACACCTTAATGAATTTGAGACTTTTTAAGGCCTTAATTCTAAATACATGAATTTAAGACTTTTTAAAGATGAGTAGGAACCATGATAAAAAAATAAAATAAGGGTATGCACCATGTTACGGTACTTTAATTTCAAACCAGAAGAAAGTTGATCATCTCTGCAATTTGGTGAATGGAAAAAATATCAGTATCACGTATCGGGTATTGGCCAAAAATCCAATATCCTGCGTCCCATTCTATGTACTCAGTAACTATCACAGTTTTGAATCACATTGCATTTGTGTATTTCAGGTATCCTGGGAATTAGCACAGATTTGGGTGTAAAAAAAAAAAAGTTTATGACAATGCTCATGTGTGAAGTGTGAAACTAGCATACAATGGCCATTTGCGGTGTAGGCCTTATCAGGTATTGATAAATCTAGTGGCTGAAAAGAGTTGTCATTTAAATAACAAACCCCAAGTTATTCAAGGTTCAGCCGGTCTAACCCAGGGAGTTTAAGAAATTGAGGAACACGTGACAGAAACTCAGACTCAGAGACATTACAGAACTAAGTATGGTAGAGATCCACTGTCACGTCCGTCAATTTGTGCACAGCACAAGACATTCATGGAGACAGGGATAGTGATGGATAAAAAGAGGAGAAGACGACCAAAAACATCTGAGGTAAACATTGATGGTGTAAGAAAAGCCCTCTAGCATTCTCCTACAAATCCGTCAATATTTACTCTTCATTTTCTGAAAAATTCTACATATTTGTCTGTTTATTTGCTTTTGTAATGTTTTTTTTTATTATTTGTCAAGAGGCTTTAGTGACACCCTGTATCTTCTAGGGATCCTTGACCACTAAAAAGCAGTCCATGATTAAGACGGCTGCTTAAAGTGCAACACAAGAATGAAACCACGAGTTCAAACTTCAGACTACATCAGAACAAACACATTATGCAGGAGACTTATTGCACCAGCTTTCTCGGTTAATAACAGGTAGTTTTCCAAAGAAGGAACTTGTCACTTCACACTTAAACTGTGTCCTCACCCTGTCAGCGGTGGCGTTGGTCAAAATGGTCTCTGTCACAGTTTCACAGTATTCAGCTCCACACAGTTTCTCAGGAACTGATTTGACCGCGATGGCTAGAGCCAAGCTGCGACCATGACGCACCATCCAGTCCACACCAGATACGTCAGCTGGAGGGCAGAAATAAATATGGTGTCAGGATGCAGAACACTTTTTTTAATGTAGCAATATCAGTTACAAATAGTATCAAAAAAATCAGACAACATGTAAACAACTGTTATTTAGCAAGAATGCACTTTTATGTCACTATAAGTTATTTTTTTCTGTATACACCTGTTATAGCACACTATAATGGGGGCACTGGCATTGAATAATAAGATAATACACATAATGTAATAAATGATTTGGCAATATCTGCATTTAAATACCAACCTAAGATCTGCTGAGGTAATAAACTCTTCAGTTCCTCTTCAGACATGAAGGCACACAGCTCACCAACACAGCCGGCTGAAGCCATACGTGTAGCGTCCTACAGACAGACAGTCAGACAGACGGGTAGACAGGCAAATATTTCACTCTCACAGTAAGGTTCAAAACTCTTATTCACAAAACCACATCCTCTCTGTCTGACTTCCTCTTTTCAGCTGCAATCACACAAAAAAAGAAAACAACAGCTAAACTCCTCTCTGTGAAACCTCTCCTAGTGTTCATAAGATTTGTGCTTTCATTTATTGGTCATTACTTGATGCATTCAGCTACTTTTAAAAGCTTTGAGTTGGAGAAAACCAGCACGCTGCTGCAGATTAAAGCACATTATCTTTTCCTGAGCTCTAGCTGCAGCTGCTGCGAGGCATCTGCTCTCCCTGTCATACCTCATCATGTCCCAGCATGCCCAGTAATGTGACGGTGATGTTCTTGCGGATGGCTGGGTCCACCTTTGACCCGGCCCCCTGGATGACAAACCTTAAGGCTTGAAGCATTGTTTCTCTGTGAGGAATACAAACACAAACAGCAGAAATGAGCAAAGCGTGAAACAAAAGGTTAAGAATTAAAACCTGAAATATTAACATTTATTTCTTCACATGAAAAAATAATACACGTGTCCCCTTAACTTGAGATTTAAAAGGAGAAGGATACAACTTTAATCAGACAAGTAGCAATTTCAAAACTGGATAATATCATTTGATGGACTGACTTGACTTGGCAACAATTTGATAATGTGTTGTGGTTTTATACTGATTCCTGAGATCAGGTTTGAACACACTTTACTATGAGCTGAACAATTTATAGATAAATCAAATCTTAAATCACCAAAATTATCTTGTACAGAAAAACAGATTTTCCTCTCCTTTTTTTTTCTTAGGCCCTTCCTACTTCACATTATGGGTCTTGAGACCTGGGGCCTGTTTTAGAACCAGCTTGCTTTTCCACCAGGAAGGGCCACAGAAGAACCACATCATTTCTTCTCCAAATGTGTTAGAAACATCATGAAACACATGTATAGCTAACAAATACAATAACTTTTGCTAAGACAGTAAATCACATTCTATCCATAGATCCACAGGAGAATGCTGCCTGGATGTCAAGTTTCCTCTTATAAGCATCAAACATTTCTAGACTGAATTAAGGAATTAAAGACGAGAAAAAAGAAGAGGAAGAAGAGATTTAAGAAGAAAGACTCAAAATGATCAACAGTCAGCTGATGCACGATTTAACCCACAGCATGTGGGCCAAGGTTTCATTAGCTTTTACCTTTTTTGACTGTTTTTTTTAACTTTCAGTTCAGGTTTAATCACTTTTGGATTTTCAAGGTGGATGTTTTAGTTCACTTTTGCTTTTGAAAATACTTTGTTTGACAATGGTGCCTTGACCTACCAGTTTTGAGCACAAATTATTCACTTATGTCAAAAAAATTTTTCCCATTGAAATGAATTGAATTGAATTTATTGTCACATTTCTCTAATAAGAAAAATGCTCTCATGGAAAAAGAACATAGTCTAATGATACAATCCGATAATAATGTCCTGCAATAGGAGTAAGTAAGTTTTATTAAGTATAATGTTCAGCAGGAAGAAGGAGAGGGACTGAATACCTGAATCTTATTGGTTGATTTTTGCCCTTTTCTTCACACTTTCCTCACCTCATCTCCAGCTGTTTTCCATAAAAATCTGTCCAATCAGCTCTGTTTCATCCTCACTTTCAGAGGGTTTTGACATGAGGTAGGTTAGTGTCTTTACTAGAGCTGTCACAAGCCCAGTTGAAACTTTTTCTGGACTTTTCTTTCAAATAAAGTCTGAAAGTTTTGTAAAATAAAGGCAAACAGAAACGCGAGCACAACACTGATGCTCTCACTGCGAGCTAACAGCTTAAAGTGAACAAGTACGACTCACTTTGGTGTTTACTGCATCAGTTATAGTGTTTCTGAAGAAGACTCATAACCTGAGCTTTAGCTCTCAACTCAAAGCAAAAAAACTGCCTGGAAACTGCTCATATTTCAAAAAAGTCACAAGTTGGGACACTTGTAAGGAAAGGTACCACTGAAGTTTAATTTTTAGTGATTTCAGTATTAGCTTAAGTCTTATTTAGATATTTGGGTAATATCTCTGTTGCATGTGCTGGATTTATAGATAGAAATAAGAGCTGAAAACTAATGTGGATTGGTATTTTCTACAATTTAATGCTTATGATTTAAACATAAAGTGATAGTTTAAGATAACTCTATCTGCTAACAATGGTAAGGAGTATATTCAGGCAGTAAACCACAAAATACATTCTGATTCCTTCAATCATGAACGCTATCATAAGTTTTGACGATGGTCTAATTTAATTATGCAGTTACCCTGAGAGTGACATCTTAAACACATCTGAAGACAATGAGCTCTTAATTATTGTCTTCATATCGATTGTTCCTGGTTGCCATAGCTAAGTTTTGTTTGGTGTAAATCTGGCCACAATGACCCCGCCTCCAGGGGTTAAGTGTTTCTAGTCCAGTGAGGAGTAGGAACCAGTTATTCTGGTCTTTGGTCAGTGAAACAAAAGAACTGGAGTTTGATTCAGCTCTGAACCAGCTCAGTGGAAACCTGTTACATGCTTCTTCTGTTGGAAGCTTTCTTATCCTGTTACAAGTCTGCAGTAAAACCTCATAAATGCTCCCTTCAGACCTGTGTACTCAGCTCCAGACCACAGCAGTGAACATCTCATCACAGAGTACGGTAACATGAGTTGTGAGTAATTTTACCCCAGAGTGTCCTTCTCAGTTTGCCTCATATTATTGATTTGAGGGAGTTACACTGAGCAACGTGTCCAACATTTAAAAAAAATCAATGCAGAAATCTGAGTAATGGAAAACACTCAGAGTAATGGGAAAAGTCTTCTCCAGTATTCGTGCACTGAGCCTGTGTTCAGCCTGTCACAACTGCTCCTCTTCTTTCTTGTTTACATTATTTGACTGTTTTCTTTAATTAAACTTGTTTGCTTTTTCTCTAGTTTTTTTTTGTAAGTGGTGCTTACTCTGGTCATGCTGTTGAATATTGTCACATTCTAACCCAGACTTTATCTCACTCTGAATCTGGTTCCTCGTCCCTGTCAAACTCAGTTATCTGAATAATGTCAGCCAGGCTTGCTCTGTGCTCCCAGATCAATAAACTTAAAGTTTCTCCAGGGCAGATTTATTCCAGAAACTTGGATTTTTTTGGTGATTTTCAAACTCCCCAATAAATGTTGACTCAATTTTTGTGACACATATTGCTCTTTCCTTGTCATTCGCCATGGAGCATGACAGACGATCCTGATTTCTGTGATTTACACTGCTCTCTATTTATGTAGAACAGGCACTCTAAGCATCCGGATCACTTATGTCTGGTTAGAATTAACGAGACTGATTCAGTGCGATTCAGCCGTGGAGGAACGGATTCATCCAGTGTAGGAGTCAGAATTGTTTCAGCCAGCTGTTCGCCAAGGTGTACACTCGGGCTGAACGATATGGAAAAAATTTCATATCTCAATATTAATGCCAGATAATGATACGATACAATATGAATCCGGGATTAGAGAAAACTAAGCATTTTCCAGAAAAATAAAAGCATCATAATATAACTGGATGTGGAAAGTACAGTTGATGGATTAGAGCTCACTGTCAGTCATCAACATTAATAGAAAGTCTCCAATAATCCTGTGACTGTCTGATCTTTACATGCAGGGTGAGTTGGGAAAATCTACATCATTAATATTTTCACTATAATCAATATTGGGATATGAATATCTTGAATTTTCATAGCTTGATACCAATATGATAACAAAATATCTTTCAGCCCTAGTGTACACGTCTACGTTGGTAGGTAGGTAAAAACACACAAAAGTGTTATTCCAAAATATGTCACAAAAATTCTCCACAGGGATGAGTTTTACCACCGTGCATACAAAATGCTGAAATACAGACGCAGACACCATACATAAACCATGTGACTCCAAAGCTGGCTATCTTTCCACACCTGAGTTACTGAGTAGAGGTAAAAAACCTACTGGTGTTTTCTCTCTTAAAGCCACAGTACACAATAACTGAAAATATGAAATTAAGGTTTTAACTGCAGCAATAATGAAGCATTTTCTCAACAGAGACATAATACACATAATAAAAGCTGAGTACAATGACTACTCATTTTAACTGTATTATGAACTATACGTCAACAGCATCCAGAACTTGTGTCATATCACCGGTCTTCAATCATCTCATTAACTGAAACAGCCTAAACTGAGCTTTTGTCTGATGGGCTTTTTTTTTTTGTCTCTCCTTGTTATTTAGTTAGTTACTTAATGAGTGTAAAACTAAATGGTCTATGTAAAGTAAGTTTTGTTTGTAGAGTTTTTAGTTAGCTACTAGTTTTTAGTTATAAGTGTGTTGTTCATAACCACAATTTTTTTCCTCACTGAAATGGGTAATAAGTTGTAATATCCCCAAAAGATGATGTGGGAAGTGTGTCCAAATGTGGCTCATTGATATGTGTTTTAAAAATGAAGTTTCAAGGGTTTGAGAGGCAGAAATGTAATGTCCATATGTGAACATCAGGTCTTAAGGGGTTAAAAGACATCAGATCAGATTATTTCCTGTTCCTGTTGTTGATGCAATGTTTACACCTGTGCTCAGCCGATTGGCTCTTCACAGATTCCTGCAGAACTCTGGATATTTAAGATGTTGCAGAGGAGGTAAAAACTACAAGGAAAGAGAGCTGATGCAAGACAATGGAGGCTTTAGGAGAGGAGATACAAGTGTGTTACCTCTCTAATTATGGGCATTATGAAATGTCAGGTAAAAAAGATGGGGGAGCTCACAGGATGAGCCAAGAGGCTGACAAAGTTTGGGGAAAGTCATAGCTGCATCAGAATATTCCTGACCACACCGTCACCATCGTAGGCTTCCAGACTCTCCAGGCTGACTGCACTAAGATCAACTTACCCCAGAGCTTCAGTAGATACTTTGTTGTATCTATTCAGCCCCTCACTTATTCTTCATTTACTTGTGCTCTGCATTACTCCTCTGATATTCTTACTTTATTGTTACACCAAAGCAATACCCTCTATAATCCTTGATGCATATTCAAAATGTGTTTTAATAAATCGTACGTGATCCTAAAGGGCAAATCTGTCACACTCTCTTCTAAAAATAGCACATGAACAGCATCATGACTGACAGTGAATCTTTAAACTGAAGATTTCTCAAAGCTCCAGCCGCGCTCACCTGACTCCTGAGTCCTCAGCGTTTCGAATGGCAGACAGCTGCTCCGTAAAGAGTGGGTCCACTTTAGTATGAATGGAAACCAACTGTCCCAGAGCCTCAGCTGCTCTCAGTCTCACAGCCCGGCTGGAGTCCTGCAGAGCCTTCAGGAAGGTGGTCTGCAGCTGGGGCAGGAAAGGCTTCAGGGCAATGCCCACCTGCAGGAGGAGAGGAGTCCAGGGTCAGAGGGTCAGAGCTTTATCCTGATCATTCATGTCCTATCACCTAAGCCACAGAGATCTGCAGATTCAAACCTTCGCCAGCAGCAGAGTCAGAGTCTCCAGCAGAGCCGTCTTCACCGTCCAGGCAAATCTGTCTCCTAGGATACGGATGAGCGGTCCGGTGATGTTGACCACGGAGGGCCGCAGCGCCTCAGGGGAGGTCAGTTTGATCACTCCTCCTAAAGCTTTGGCAGCCTCTTCTTTCTGCTCAGGACTACCAGTGAGGACGCCTTCCCTCAGCACGGGCAGGATACAGGTCACACCCTGTGGAGGAGAAACATGAGACAGTTATTCCACTGTAGAACAGAACAGAAAAGAACAGAATTTATAGAACACATTTCATCACAGGGAAACTCAATGTGCTTTACATTGAGGGTTTAAAGACAAAACAACACAGACAGAACAAAAAACAGAAGTAAAAATTAATAACTGAACAAAAAGCCTTACACAAACCCATGAAATCAAAATGGATATCTATCTGTACGCTTGGGCAAATAGATACAGTTGTGCCCGAAAGTTTACACCCCCTCCAGCAGAATTTCAGATTTTTTGGCCTTTTCTCAGAAAATATGAATGATAACACAAAAACCTTTCTGTCACTCATGGTTAGAGGTTGGGTGAAGACATTTATCAACAAACAACTGTGTTTTTTTTCAATCATAATGACAACAGAAACTTCAAAAATGACCCTGTTCATGTTTTTATACACACACACTGATTACAAGCAAATAGATCACAGGTGAGGATGGTTACCTTTAGGAGACATTCAAACACATTTGTGTTCACTTTTGTGCATTTATCAGGACAAAACCACCAGAGTTGTGTAAACTTCTTACAGGGTCATTTTTGAGGTTTCTGTTGTCATTATGATTTAAAAAGGGTCACGTTTTTTTTTTGTTTTGTTTTTTCAATAAATGTCTTCACCCAACTGATCCTTTCAAACACTGTTGATCATGAATAAAACATCAATGGTTCTCAAAGCTGAAACACAAACTTAAAAATGACCTAGTAGGTGGGAAGGAGAGAATCCTGATTCAAGCCTCCATACTGAGGCTTGAATCAGTGACAACTTTTCTAAATTATCATGAGGAACATTAACATCAATGATGGATCAAAAAAGCTGCGTCATATCAAGAATATTCTGTTTTGATCTCTGAGGTGTGGTTTTGATAAACATCTTTGTTGAGTTGTTCCGAAACTTTCTCTACTACATCTCTTACATGAATTAACATAGTTTCACATCTTCATTTCTTTGTAGAACCGTTTGAGTTGTATCAAGTTGCTGGAGTTAACAGCTTGCACTATTTCTCAATGTGACTCTTTCACAATAAAAGTTTTTTGATGACATATTGAGAGGCGACTTCATCAGGATCAGTCTGTTGATCATCAAAGTAGCTTAGCAATAGTCTGCAGCATTTATCAGAAGTTACAATGTTTACAGGAGTCAATGTGGCCTCAAGTCTCACCGATGGTCATTGACCTGGATTCAGCTTGGACTTTAGACTTTAAACACACTTTCAAGCCGGTAGAGTGAGGCGTAACAATAAACTGTGTAATAAATGGACTCAATCTCTGTGATGTCACCTCTCTGTTTCTGAAAGGTTTGAAGCAAATTGTCGACCAGGGTCATTAGGGCTGCATGATATTGAAAAATATATATTTTTTAAATATACAGTTTCACTCTGTTCAGCAGAATTCTCCCTAAAATGATATTGACAGACCTTCACCTGTTTCCCTCTGCCTCCATGAGGACTACACGTGTTTGCAAAGACTCTTAATCATGTTGATATCCTATCATAAACTATTGATATTGATCCATAATAATCCTGCAAGTGATTCTCCTCTCAGCAGGTCAGAGTTTTTAATAACGCACTCATCCACAGAGGTCCCATTATTCAAGTTTCCGTCCAAAAAACAAAAAAACTGAGAGCCCATTCTGACTGAAGACAAGCTGAACAAAGCACAGATCTGGGAGGCACTGCCTTTAACCTTAAAAGTGTTCAATAAAGCATCCCCCATACATCCCAATCCAGAAATCAGATCAAGAGAAAATTTTACACTGTGAAACAAAATCTATAGTCCTTTACTCATAAAGAATACCTCGACTGTATCTACATGAAACTCTGAGTTAAAGCTAGAGCTAGGCAATCAATCACAAATTAGATTAAATCGCAATATGTACTGTTGCAATATTCTAACTGCAGACAGTGCAATATTTCTATACCCTGAAATGTGTCAAAATATCAGATACAGCTTTTGCAGTAGATGTTTTCTCCTCTGCACCAGGGTTACTCAGCCCTGTGAAACCAAATAGACTAACTGTTAAAAACGACTTCTACAAAAAAAATAATCTTAATCTGGTAAAAAGAGCAATAAAACTTAGTTTGAGGTAGACAAAATTGCCCAAAAAGCAAAAAAATATTTTTTGCAAATTAAGATAAAACCTGGATATACTCAAAAAGTAGCAAGAAATGGGTCAAAAGTGGCAAAGGGGAGAAAAAGTGACCAAAATGATGAAAAAGCAAAAAAAAAAAAAAAAAAAAAAAAAAAAAAAAAAAAAAAAAAAAAAAAAAAAAAAAAAAAAAAAAAAAAAAAAAAAAACTCGCAATAAATTGGGAGTGAACCTGGAAAAAGTGAGAGGGTATCAAAAAATTGGTCCAAAGGGGCAAAACAGAGTGAAAAAAGACTAAAATGGCCAATGAGCATCAAAAATTAGCAAGAAAAATTTTGAAGGAAACTTTAAAAAATTCCAAAAGTTGCAAAAATGGTGAAAATAGTGATGAAAAACAGTGAAAAGTGGTAAAAATGGCCTGAGTCAACAAAAATGGCAAGACAACTAGGACTAATCTTGGAAAAAAGTCAGTTTGTTGCAAAAAAAAAAAAAGATGAAACAGTGGCAAAAAAAGAGTTAAAAGTGTCAAAAATGGGCAAAAGCAACAAAAATTGGCAAGAAAACTATGAGTGAACCTGGAATATGAGAAGGTTTCGAAAAAATGTTCCAGAAGTGACAAAAAAAGAAGTGAAAAGTGACTAAAATAGACAAAAAGCAGCCACAGTAGTAGTCGTGGTGGGTTGCTGTTGTGCTCTAATACATGTAACTGTTCATGTCCTACAGTGTGTTTGTTTAAAAACATAAGATGGGAACCTTGAAATAATCTGACAAAAAATAGCAATTGCAATATCGGAGACAATAATCACAATTAGATTATTTTTACCAGTCGTTCAGCCCTAGTTAAAGCTCAGAATCTAAGACTGAAGCCATCCGTGCTGGAGGAGTTCTCTTACCTTTTTGGGTAAACAGAAACCAGGCAGGTGCTGCCCCTTCACGTCTGCAGCTGCTGATCTGATGTCACGATGCAGATCATCAATCAGAGCCAGCTGGCTGCTAGCATCCAGTTTCTGTTCAAGCAAACAAACACGATCAGGCCACATTTTCCAGACGCAAAGCACTGATCTCACCTACACCTGTCAACAGCTCACCTTTGTGATGGAGTTGATGGTGTCCCAGCTCTGAGCCAGGACCTCTGGGTTGGAGTCATTGAGAAGGCGAATCAGTCCTGACAGCAGGCTGCGTGTGTGGGCGCTGTAGTCAAGGCGGGTTCGGGCGAAGTAGGCGTTGAGGATGGTGACGGCGGCCTGTCTGAGGCCAGGGTCGGCGCCTCGTGTGGTCTCCAGTAGATCGTCGATGATGATTCGCTGACCGACTTCATCCTCCACTGACAGAATCACCGTCTGACAGCTGCACAGCTCCTGTAACAAAGACTCTCAGTCTTAACATCCTAAAGTTGAGATTTACTTTAATCTTGGACTTTATTGCGCAGATATAACTGCTTTGACTGCGCACAATCACTGTTACATTGTCTCAGAAATTCAACATGGATGTTTACGTCTTTAAATCAGCACAAAGGAAACACCTGTGTAGTAATGAAAGAGGCGTGATCTGACTTTAATTCGGTGTCTTAGTACACCTTCAATTTTGCTGCTGACATCATAATGTCCTCACTCTGTCAGCTCTACAAAGATGAAAATTCATGAAGGGAGACTCTATATGGATTGTGTTGTTTTGCTCATAGGAGAGACACAATTCACGTCTTCACTCTGTTAGTGTATCAGCTTTGCACGTGTAATCAACTTTGCCCGTGTTTTTCCACACAAAACGTCGGTAGATAGAGGGGGACATGGGAGTTGCTCTCTCGGTCGAGTTGACATAAGCACTTCCTGAAAGAGGCGGGGAGAGCTCAACCTTATGTCATATTCAAATGCTGAGAGATGCAGTGAAAAAGAGGGATTTTGGGCAGGCTTAAATTCACGAACTCTGTGGGGGGGGTTCAGGAAAAACAGCCACAGTCATGGCTTTGGGACATCAGACTTCTGCATCAAATGACTTTCAACTGTTTTCAAAAGTATAATATGGCACCTTTAAAATAAGACCTGGCATGAGAGCAGGAGCAGGAACACACTGTTACCATAGACTGTATAATGAGTGGACGTAACGACGTTCGGCTCAAACTGAAGCCTCCAGCAGATGCCCCGCCCCCTGGTGTCTGGCTGCAGTATAGGTCATAAGCCCCGCCTCCCCATGTATTCCAGATATGAGCCGGGAAAACTTTAAAAAATTATGATACCTCTTAAAAACGTTTCTCTCATCTTTACGCTAAGGTAGTATGACGATGTCATCTGGCTGCATGGTGTTCGGGTGTTTTTTTTCTGAGAAGTTAGTTTCTCATTAGTTACTGGACGTTAAAAACCGCGATATAAGTTTGGTTTTACGATAGTTGACAGCTGCTGTTCGTGAGTAGTTTTTACCGGGGATATAAGAAACTTCGGGAAAGAGCCAAAAGGAGACTAAACCTTCTGAAGAAGAAGAAATAAATATTTTTATTTCTCTTTCTTACTTGGCTCCGCCGGAAATTTTCTCCTGCGCAGACTCTGGCTGCACAATGGCGGCTAGAGAAACGGGGTTTTTTGGCTTCAAAAACGTAGAACGGTGACAGGCGGAAGCACGCTGTCCATTCTATATACAGTCATTAACTGTTACCTGTGCTTCATCCTCAGAGCCCAGTTTTCCTTTCAGGGAGGACAGAATGGCGGGGAGGATCACTCCTAAGTGGCGAGTTAGAGCATCTCCAGCCACAGCTGACAGGAACGCCAGCACTCGCGTGTTCACAGGAGGAGCAGTCAGCTGGAACAAACAGAGAGTGACAAATTTAACCCTCAACATCTAGACAATATCAGAACCAACAAACAGAAAGTCTGAATGAGAAACTTTACCTTTGGGACCAAATAAGGCAGCACGGAGCGACTCTTCACCGCCATGACCTGCTTCAGGCCATCCAGAGCAAACTCAGCCGTCTCCTTGTCATCCTGAAAAACCAGTTACAGCTCAGCGCTCAGATCCTCATTAAAACCTGGAAGGAGTCTCTTTCACTCCTGTCTGTTCTCACTCACCAGCTGTTTGAGCAGAGTGGGCAGGATGTCGTCCAAGGCCTGGTGACCGATGGTGGCATGAAGCTGCTCGAAGGTTTTAGCTGCAGCCTCTCTGACTTCCTCCAGAGGGTCACAGAGAGCTTTCCTCACCGTGGGGACCAGAGACTCTGAGAAGACCAGCACCTGTAACACAACACACCCAGGTCAATGCTTTATCTTCAACTCTTGTATTAATAATAACTTCATTTATATAGCACTTTTCAAATAAATGTGACAAAGTGCTTCACAGAAATTAAAAACTTTGACAAGACACAAAAAGAGAACACAAAGCAGAAGTAAAAGAGAAATAAAATAGAAACGTGAGGAGGAGTAGAGGAGAAACAGCAAGAATATAAAGATGTATAAGAGGCTATTAACCACCACCAAAAGAGGGGAAGATAAAACATTTGAAAAGATTAAAAAAAAAAAAAAAAAAAAAAAACACTGTTAAAACAAATAAAATAAGGAAAGAGAGGATTTAAGACCCTGCCTTAGTTTCATGTTTAAAACAATCCTCTAAGAGTTCCTTGGAGCAAGTCTTTGTCTTAGGAAGTGTTCTGAATGTTGCCACAGGCTCATAAATTAAATGGGGAACAGTTTGCTTGAGACAGAAACAGGTTTTAGTTACAAAATCCTCTCTAAAAGTAGGTCCATGAGGCCTGGGGGCTCAAAAACTGTTGGCTCCTTGAGATAATGTTGGTTCACATTTCAATAAACATTAAGAAAATTTCAATTCTTCTCAAGATTTTCTTTTGCACTTGATGTCACTCTTTGGGAAAACACCTGACAACCCTTTGGAAAAGTATTCTGATTCCCTGGACCTACAGACAGAAAAGAGAACAAAATGTTCTTGTGCTTTGTTCCCGTGAGGAAACCAAACATTAAAAATCTGAGAAACATGCTTTAGACCCCTAAGGGTTTAAGTCTGTATTGTCTCTCTCATTCTCTGTGGTTTTATTCTTTGTCTTTCAACCACAGATATCCTGTGTTTGTTAAACTGTGAAAGAAGATGTGAAAGAATGTTTCTCCTAACTCACTGCGTCTTTGCTGGTGGACTTCATGATCTCACTGAGGCCGATGCAGACTCCCTGCCTCTCGTCGCTCTTGTCAGAGCGCAGACCTTCCTCCAGGATGGGAATAATCTCAGGGAGAATCTTCTCTCCCAGCTTCCTAACCAGATCACCCAGTGTCCGAGCAGCAATCTAGGTTAGAGAAAAAAGAAAGAGACTCAAACAGTGACAGAAAACAGACAAAAAACCAAAGGGTGAAGGAATCAATGTGGGTTTACCATAGGCCTGACGAATTTGCAAAAATAATCTTATTGCAATTAGTAGTTCATATACTGTAATTGTGATTTTTTTTGTGAAATTATTTCTAAGTTCCCATCTTATGTTTTTCAACAAACATACTGTCAGAAATGAACAGTTACAATAATTACAGCACAACAACCCATTACGACTATAACCTGTGACTGTTTTTTGTTCGTTTTAGTCACTTCCTACTCTTTTTTTACACTTTAGGACCATTTTTGATGCCTTCTCACATTTTTCCAGGTTCCCTCCAAATTTTCTTGCCAATTTATAAAAAAATCTTTTCACTCTTTTTTGCCACTGTAGGACCACTTTTGCAAGAAACTGGCTTTTTTCAAAGTTGAATCCCAATTTTCTTGCCATTTTTGTTGACTTTGGCCATTTTAACCACTTTTCACTGTTTTCACTTTGTCACTTTTTTCATTATTTTTGCTACTTTCTGAATTTTTAAACTTTCCTCCAAAAGGTTTCTTGCTGATTTTTGTTGCTTTTCGACCATTTTAGTCAGTTTTTAACTCTTTTTTGCCACTTTGATACCTTCTCACTATTTACCCTCCCAATTTTTGCTACTTTTTTTTCTTAAAGTTATTTTTTTGGCTTTTGTGCCTTTATAAGATAGGAGAGAAGAGAGGGAAACAGGCCGCAGGGCGAACGTCATGATGCGCAACCTAATCTACTTGGCCATCTGCGTCCCTTTTTTTTTGCTATTTTTTGAGTATTTCCAGGTGTTATTCCAATTTAAATGCCAATTTTTGTTGCTTTTTGACAATCTTTACTACCTCAGACTATGTTTTATTGCTACCCTTTGCTGTTTGTGCCTCTTTTTACCACTTAGATTGTTCTTTTGTAAAGGTAGTTTTTAACAGTTTGTGTCTTTGGTTGAGCAGAGTTGAGTAATCTAGTGTAGAGCAGAAAACATCTGCTGCAAAAATTGTAGCTGATATTTCGACACATTTCAGGTTAAAGAAATCTTGCACTGTCTGCAATTAGAATAGGACATACATAGTTTATGATTAATTGCCCAGCCCTAGTGTACAAGTTCAAATGATCTTTACCGTTCTCTTGTCGGGGCAAGTGGAAGCCAGGAAGCCCAGCAGGAGAGTGAAGAGGGTGGGGAGGATCTCTCTGAGGGTCCTGGGGGTGTTGGAGACAACAATCTTCCACACGTGGAGGGAAGCCTGCCGAACCACCAGCTGAGTGTCTGATCGTCCCATGTAGAGACCAGAGAGGACGCGGTTACGTCTCTCAGCACCCAGAGCCCCGATGATAGCCTGGGAGAGAAAACACGAAACTTTAAAAAAGGCTCTCAAGTAGATTTACAAACAAATAACAGAAAGTACTCGTACCTTGTTGGATGCAGCTGTTCCAAAGTTGTCATCTTCAGACGCCGTCTCTGTGGTCATCTTTCCCGTCACTCCAGAGATGTGGAACAGCAGATCTCCGAGCAGCTGCACAGAGCTGAACCTGCAGATCAAAATCAACATGATTTAACATTGTCTGATAAATAGTTATCCTGCCTATGTTCACACGTTGTTTATTTCATCCAAACCTGATTCTCCACAAGTCGTCAAACAGGCCCTGCTCCAGCTCAGGGAGCAGCAGAGCGATGGCTGTCTCAGCGTACATGCTGATGACTCTCTGACCTGCACGAAGAGCAGTGTCCCTCACGTATTCATTCTCATCAGCCAGAGCCTGGAGGATAAAGCAGATGAAGAAAGAGACGGAAAACCTGACAAAGAGGTACTAACTTACTATTTTCAGCATGTGTGTGTGTTTGAATGCTTTAAAGTCATGGTATAAGGACACAAGCACCCTCCTATTTATACCTTAAGAATGCAGGGAATGATTGGCCCAACGTATGGAGTGAACTTGTCTCCAAAGGTGAGAGGCAGGTAGATGAACATCATGATGTAACCGTCTCTGACGTGGGAGGCGATGTCCACTTTGCTGGCTGTTTGAACCACATCTGGCATCAGCTTATCCAGCTTCTCTACGCCGAGTCCAGCCATCACCTCAGCCAGACCTAAAGACACCAACATGTGTGTTATTCTTTGATTCATTTATGTACAAATGTGAACAACACAGAGACAGAAGAGATCCTGATCCTGACACAAAAACATTCCAATGCATTTTCTCTATACTGCCTCCTGATGGAGAACATTTTCCTTGATCAGAAGCAGTTTGTTGTTTGTGCAGCACGTAACACTGCAGAAAAATGAGCACGTATCATCTGGTATCAAGAGACACCTGAGGGACAGGTGAGTTTTTATTTCATCAGGCCGTGATGATGGAACAAGGAGGTTTGACCACACATTTTGACTGATTCATATTGATCAAAATATAATACAGTCCTTGAAATGAGACAAACCCCTTTTTCAAAGACAGATTTTTAGATAAAAAACTGTTGTGAGAAAATCTTGTTTTACCACAAAGAACATTTTCTTTGCAAAATGAAATGAAACGTTGATAAATACTAAAGGCAAACTGTTGTTTATAGCATGGTGCCATATCATAGTGCAGCTCATTTCACAAGGAAAACAATTATGCTAAAATAAGACGGACTTTTTTCTTGTAATGGTGCTATATCTAGTGCGTCCAAAGTCACAGTGGGTGGGGAATATGACTCAGTGGGTTACCCCTCTCATAGCTCAGGTCTATACCTTGTTTTTTTATCAATTAACAGACTAAATACCCTCATGTGATTTATCTTATTTGCATGACAGGATTTCATTTCTGTCTCCATGTGGTCACTCGTTCACAATTCTCTTCTGCTCTCTGAACCATACAGACAGCAGAGTTCTGCCCCGATGCACACAGACAGGGCATTTCTGAATAATGTCCCTTGCAGCCACTGATGCAAACATGTGAGCGCGCACACACACACCCTCCCACACACACGCAGAAGTGGGTACTTCATACAGCAAATAGAGAGTCAGGAAAAATAATGGGAAACCAACACAAGAAAATCAGAAAAAAAAAATGAAGCCCTTCCTGTTTAAAAAATTGTCCTATATCCAGAACAATATAGTAATAAATGTGTCAGTAAGAGCTGCTGAGCTTTGGTGATTTTCACATAATCAAATGTGGCCCTCTTCAAGAACAGTTTGGACATCTCTGTAGAGAAGGGAACAGACCTTGTGCAGCTCCGGAGCGATCCACAGAGCTCTGTTCAGAAGCCAGCGTCTCCATGAGCCAGGGCAGAAGGTCATCGAAGCAGGATTCACCCATCCCCTTCACCATGGCTCCAAGAGCTTTGGCTGAAACTGTACGAACCTAGAGAGGAGAAGAAGAAGAGGAGGAGCTGCAGACACATTTTCAACAGAGAAGACAAATGGTGATGAAGTGTTTTGATCACATGACACACCTCAGGCACTGGATCCAACAGAGACGCCTTCAGTCCTGGAATCACACTGGGCAGGTAAGGAGACAGATCCTGTAAACAGAAACACCCGACAAATCACAAATAATCGAATGCATAATGCTCCGTATACAATAATGAACTTTGACTTGAGCTCAGTCAGTCTGAAAACAGTAAACCAGGTGTACCTTCTGGTCAGTCAGGGAGTACATGTTGCCGATGATCTGAGCGGCCATTTTCCGCGTGTCAGTGGAGCGATCCTGGAAGGCTCTCTGGACGATGGGCATGATCAGAGCCAGGGAGGGGGCATCGATGAAGTGGACAAACTTAGTGTCCAGCAGGGTCTGCAGACACGTCTGAGTCCTCCTGGAGGGATCAGTGAGGGCGTCCAGCAGGATGGGGGTGATAGCTGTGAGGGGAGAAGCAACAAGGTTAGTGCTCAAAATTGTTCCTACTGTGTGCCTGCTGTCACACACTCAGCTACGATTTGTGCCTGGTAAGATCCAAACTGTCGAGGAAAAAACTGTAGATAGGGAATGAATTATCCATATGCTACACTTGTCATTAATACTTTAAATTGTAGATCTATGATATTTCTCATTTCTTCTTGCTTTACTGCAGCACAGGAATTTGCCAGTCACTGTGGCTGTAGCTCCACTTAATGGTGAAGCCTTAAAGTAACATCGCTCTGCTTTCAAGAGCTCAGGTGACAGACATCGTCTCGTATGGCTGCAGTCTGTACATCTAAAAATTAGAATTAGATTTTATGTTAGCTTTGTTTTATTGACTCGACCTGAGCAGCACAGACATGTTGACACAATCCTGTTGGACTGGAGGCTGGAGGTGCTAGTTCTGCTAATGTTAGTCACATTTATAAACCAGTTAGACATGATTGATTTCAAACCCTGTGTCCAGGTGTGTTCAGCAGACTTGAGCAATTTTTTTCTGTTCCTTGAGTTATGCCTAATACTGCATAACATCAAATCTAAACAGTCTTATCTTTAATACAATTTTAGACCTGAAATGCTTGTAAAGAACAAAAAATTGTGCTAATGGGGACTAAAAATATTTTTTTTAGTTTTATGAAACAAGAACAATGTCTAAATACTACACAAATTCTTGGGCAGTTTTTTTTAAACTATTTTCATACAATTCAGTTTTTCACCATTTTTCTCTTTTACTACCTTGAAATCAGACATTTTTCTGGTGAAGTGAGGCTCATATTGAGTCTAATGGAATATTCATCACAAGAAAAAAAGACAAAGACTCATTTAGTTGTGATTTTTTTTTTTGCAGTGCATTAAAAGAACAGGGTCTGAATCAAAATTTGAGCATTGCCAAAATGTTCAAAAATTCAATGGATGTTGAATTAAAATGTTGAGTTAAACTATATAGAAAAAACAATGAATAAAATTAAACAAGGAAAGGGTATAGTAACTGTAAATACTTTCTGTGGATTTTTTGGTTCTTTGTTATTGTCAGTGGTTCAAGGAACATTTTAAATTCATTTAGAAAAACAACACATTCAGGGAGATTTCAGTTATATGAAATTTGTAAACAGAAAGTTATTGCAGCAAAAAACACCATATTTAAAAGTTATCGTTTATTGAAATAAATCTGTAACCAACTGACTTTATTTTTTATTTTTTTTAACCGCTGATGGAATAATTGTCCATATTACCCACATAGGCCGTCAGTCGAAAAAAAGTGAATGAGTGATTTATTGGGGTTTTTTTTATGAATTTCGTAGAAGAAAAAACCTCTTTGATGTTATTTGGTGAGTAGATTTAGTGGTGTTTTATTTGTCACTTCGCTTCTATCACACAGACCGTCTAACATTTTTGGTGTTATGTTGTAGTTACGCTGATTTATTCCAATAGGTGTCAGTAATTCACCTAAACCTGAGTGCTCCTGCATAGACAAACAGCATTAGCTCTGTGCATTGTGGGAAATCATGTCAGGTAGAATGGTTCGTTGCACACTGAGAATATTTCCTGGATCAGTAGGACATCTGGAAATTTTAAGTGTACTACAGATCTCACATTTTTTGCATACTGACTACTACATTTCCACCACCTCCATCACTGCTCCAACCCTCTCCACCCTCACCAACTGCTTAACTGAAATAAAATCATGGATGAACATTAATTACCTCTAACTTAGCTGTGATAAATCAAACCTCTTAATCATCGGCCCCAAATCCCTCATCAAAACCATCCACAACGTCACCCTTCAGATCTGCAATGATTTCCTCACCCCATCCCCCCATGCTCACAACCTTGGTCTCACTTTTGACACTCACCTCACCCTGGATCCCACATCAACCATGTCACTAAAACTGCCTTCCTCCACCTCAAAAACATTGCCCGTCTCCGTCCATCCCTCTCCTTTTCCACTGCTGAAACCCTGATTCATGCCTTTATCACTTCCAGATTCAACTACTGCAACAGCATCTTCTACGGCCTCCCCTCAAAACAACTCAACAAACTACAATACATCCAGAACTCTGCCGCCCGCCTTCTCACCCGCACTCCCTCCCGAGACCATATCACCCCTGTTCTCCAAAACCTTCATTGGCTCCCCATCAAACAACGCATCCACTTCAAAATCCTTCTCCCCACCCACAGAGCTCTCCATAACCAGGCCCCCTCCTACCTGTCAAACCTGCTCCACCACTACACTCACTCCCGTGACCTCCGATCCTCAGAAGCCCACCTCCTCTCCATACCTCCCAACACCAAGCACCGATCCTGGGGGGACAGAGCCCCCACCCTCTGGAACGCTTTACCACCTCACCTCCGAACCTGCCAAAACGTGTCCACCTTCAAAACCCTCCTCAAAACCCACCTTTTCAGAATTGCTTTTAATGTTTGATCGCTTTTAAATGTATTCAATGCCTTTTATCTGCTCTAGAACCGTAATTTTTACTTTATGATGTTTTATTTGCTGTATAGCGTCTTTGAGTGTTTTGAAAAGCGCTTTATACAAAAAATGTATTATTATTATTATTATTACAAACTGAATTTCTGCCCAATCAGTAAGAACTACAAGTGTAGTAAGTGGTTTGGAAAACAGCCTGAGTCTCTTACCCAGGATTTCAGGGTTGCGGATCACAGAGCCGATCTGTCGTAAAGCCTGCTGTCCAGCTTTCTGCACTTTCACGTGGGAGTCAGTCAGCACCTCGGTTAACTTTGGTACGATGCTGGGAAGGCAAGAGGACAGCTGCTTGGGCGCACAGAAAGCCATGGCACCCAGCAACTCCACTGAGCCTGGAGGGAAGAGAGAGGCATTATTGGTAACAGTATACACGATACATGAACTGAAAGCTAAAAAAAAAAAAACTCAACTGGTAACCATCAACTAAATAAGTACCTGTAATCATCTGTTATTCTGTCATAAATCAGAGCATGTTGAGGGAGCTTCTCACCTGCTTTGGTTCTCCATGACTCCTCTTCCAGAGCCACCAGTAGGGAGGGAAGGACCAGTTTCACTCCGTGGGCACTGAGGTTCCTCATCACAGCTTTGGCACAATCATCTGCAGCCTGGTATGAGAACAAACACCAGGAATTGAATATTCAAAAAGACCTTGACATGTTTGGACCTAATCTTCAGACGCAGGGACTCGATCTGTGCTCTCACCTCTCTGACGTACTGGTTCCCGTCTCCAAAGCAGAGCAGGAGGTGTGGCAGCACGTGAACCACGTAAGGCTCAAACAGCTTTCCCAACATGTTGCACAACATCTCAAAAGCAAACAGAGCTCCTAGAAAGAGGAAGACAGTGGTGGTAAAGCCAAGACAAAATGACAACGAGTGCAAAAATTGAACATTCGTGTTGGGAAAGCTCCACTGACCTTCTCTCCGTCTGAAGTTTTTCTTGTCTTGGATGGCGTCTGTCAGTGTGGTCATGATGTCCTGCTGTTTCAGAGCCAGGATCCCCAGGCCTTTGACCAGACCAGCCAGTCCATACGCTGCTCCCTTCCTCTCCGCGTACTTGTCGCTCTCCAGCAGCAGCTGCAGCAGGTTCCTCACAATACCAGCAGCATCCTCCTTGATGGCAGGGACTAGAGGAGGTAAACAGCTGGCCACAGATTCCTGCACCTGATGAGAGAAAATCAAGATAAAGTTGGTACGACAGGGAGCGAGGGAGGACTGGTTCATCATGAAACCTGAGTGAGAGCTTTACCTGCTGTGACGGTGTAGAGAGTGCAGTGATGAGCTTGGCCACGATGGGTTTGACTTTGGGATCATTCTTGTCCAGATGTTTGGCCAAAGATCCCATGAGAATGACCACACTCTGACGCACAGAGTCGTAGCTCGCATCTTGGGGAGCATTTTTCAGGAATTCCTCAAAAACTGGGAGCAGGCAGCTCACGCTGTCCTGGAAACAAACATGAGAGTGTAAATAAGGCAGAAAGAGAAACGTGATCACGTGTGTTGTATTGATGTAGGAGGTAAAGGAAGTTAGTCGTACCTTTCCATGAGTGTTGAGAGCAGAGAGGGCGGCGTCCAGCATGCAGCGCCGCACCTCAGGGTGACGGTCGTTCAGTGCGTCAGGAACGAAAAAGAGGAAGAGTGGAGTGACTTGAGATTCATCCAGATACTGGGACAGCTTGTTCAAAGCCAGAGCGATTCCACACCTGACAGAGTGAGTGAAAGTGTCATCCGTTACATAACAGGACTTTAATCATGATATTCTGATTATTAAATTACAGCATTGAGGTTATGAGGCGACAAAACCAAATGGTACACAAGCTACATGAGCAGTATACCATAGCAAATAGCTTGCATGTTCAAGCATACCTGGCGAATAAAGCTGATTCTGATTCTGATTCTGAAGAGAACAGTATGCAGTTCACATTATGGATGGTTGTGTTTGTAGCACTGTTAATCTAACGTGGGGTACCACAAGGGTTAGAATTAGGACCTTTACTTTTTTCTTTGTTCATTTTGTTTACTTCTATGATTTCATGGCGCAGTAAATTTACTTAATAATGATACAAAAGAAGAGTTGTAGAAAAGTTCAAGATGGTTGTTACATAAAAAGCTCTCAATAACAATGGAAAAAAAAATCAAGCTTCTGTTCGCAGGGAGTAGCAATAGGTCTTAGATGGATGTTTTTCAGTCTGTCAATAGATTGGGATGAAATATTCCAAGTCAATCAAACCCGATCAGCAAACACCCAAACATAAATGTATCTTGTTTAGTAGAGGTAATTTATTTTACTAATCAATTACTTTCTTCCCACAGGCCGTCACTTTGATTAACAGTTAAAAAAAAAAAATCAATTCTGTCATCCCGCTGTCAAGTCTAATGCTCACACACATTCTTGCACATTCTCTCTGTTGCACATTTTCATTGCACTATATAATTTAAATGTGTGTATATTTTTTTCCTTCTTCCTTTTGTACAAAGTTTCTATAGTTCTAATATACTATATTTTTTTATATTTCTTATTTTTAGTTACTTCACATACTTTATAACTGTTTTTTATATATTTGACATTTAATGTTTATTCATTCTTGTTTTCTGTAGAAAGAGAACACAGTTAAAACCGAAGTCAAATTCCTTGTATTCTTCTTGAAGATACTTGGCAATAAAGCTGATTCTGATTCAATTGTTTTAATTATCCCTATTTAATATTGTTTGTTCGGATACTTTCAATTCAAACTTCAGAAAAATTATTCTTTGCAAACAAGCTTTGTGAAACTGGTACGTTCTCTCACCAACAGTAGCCTCTGCCCCACTTTTCAAACAGAATCTTCTTTAGGAAAAACACCATAAGGATTCACCAGGGGCCTGTACTACAAAGCGAGTTTAATACATCTGGGATCTCCATTCGTTCTCTAGACTGACAAAACCTGCTCAGGAGCAGGTTAGCTGTTCAGCATAAATTACCATGGTGATTTATGTTGAAAAGAAGTGAATCAGCTTTGTGGGATGAAAAATCCAGGGTTAACCCTGAAGTTACCTCAACAGGCCCCTTGAGTGTGTATGTTAATACATGCGAATGAGTATATGCCTCCATCTTTTCTCGAGATCAAACATATTCATTCATATTCTTCCCGTCAGGTTGATCATCTTCATCATATTCCTTATTTTAAAACTAACCATGGTCATCCTCCTATCAATCATTAATCCATTTTAAACTCCGTTGTTTGATCACCTCAGATCATGTGTGTTTATCGTTGCTCTTGTGAGTTTTGATTGTGGTCATGTGTTCTTTAAAAAGGTGAGGTCTTTCGTGTTTTCCTGGTGGCTTCTTGACCTCTCCTGACACACTCTGCTTGTTTATCTTATTATCAGATCTTATTCATTCTGTATGTTCAAGTAAATAAAAACTACAAGAGTATTACGACCAAAAGAGAAAGCCTCTTCATGCTTAGATTTACCTGGCCTCCCACTGATCAGGTGGTGCTTCAGAGATGACTCTGCCCAGGGCGTCCAGCACAGGAGGGGGTCTCTGTAAAAACATAAAAGGCAGTTCATAACACAGCCACTGTTCCACAGGAGAGAGTTAGTCTTTTAGAAGTTCTTTAAAGAGTCTCACATAGAGTTTCTTATGGTAGAGCTCAGTGAGCTGCCCCAGCACTGAGGCAGACTGGTCTGTGTACTGGGACACAGCACTGGACAGTGCCTCTGCAACTGCAGAGCGGACAGCTTCTTCATGGTGAGTGGCATCTCCAATCAGCAGGGAGCAGATCTCAGGAACCAGCTGTAAGTCCAGAGACTCCCAGAGTCTGAGGAGGAAGAACAAGCCTGTCATTTATTTACTCTGCTGGAAACATGACCTCATAAAAACAGTTACAGTTCAGAGAGGAGAAGATTGAGCACATGGAGACTGCTGTATGAAAGAGGAGGGGAACATTAATGTAGGAAAGAGGCTCATCAGTTTTAGTTTTGGTAAAGTAACGGTATGATACATACTGCTCAGCCAAGGCTCGGCCCTCCTCCTCAACATCAAACCTGGCAACCCAAAGCCTCCGCAGCACGCTGAGGCCACTGGCCTCTGAGCTGTCTGTGGGGAGGGCAAACTCCATCTCCAACAAACCCTGAGCACAGAGAGAACAGGTTTTAATGAGAATAAAGTCAAATATTAATATGTTGCTAAGCATTTGAACAAAAGAACACTTTAACAGGACTCAACACCAGGCTGCTTGATTATCACTTAACCAAGATTAACATTAAATATTAAGCCCTTCTTGAATTCTTAAATCCAGGCTGTTTTGTTTGGAAGCTTGTGTGTTTTCTGGAAGTTAAATCTATGGAGGAAACTTTCACATTTGGTGACCATCACTCCTAGATGAACATGGACTGAATCAAACATTTAATCAGCTGATGCTGAGCTCACCCTGAGGGCAGCGTCCCTGACAGAGAAGCAGGGTGAGAGCAGGGCGTTGAGCAGGACATCGATCTCAGGCTGCTCGGCCACAGTGCAGCCGTCTCCTCCTCCAGCGCTGGCACAAAGTGCAGTCAGGCACTGAGAGGCCAACACCTGAAACACACAAGAGTGAGACTCTCAAACTGTCTGCAGAACCATGAAAACACCATTTTGTAGAGAATCAACAGGACGATATAAAATCAACAAAACAAAAACCAAGGAAGTGACAAACACTGACAATAAATTAGAAACAAACCAAATTTGTTAAAAAAAAAAAAAAAAAAAAAAAAACAAGATGAAAGCAACAAATTCAAAAATCACTTAACAACAGAAAAAACTCATATATGTCATAACAAGTACAAAAATCCTGAGCTGATTCAACAGTAAGTTTCTCTTGACTTATGGGTGATCTCACTTTTTGAGTCAGTAAAGCCAGATAACTAAAGGCTAATCTGGACAGGGGTTTGTTCTTGTATTTGAATGAAGCTCCTTAAAGAAGTATTAGAGGTATTCTGTTTTCTATTCCTTTAAACAGAGATAAAGTAAAAATTCTGGATGTTCAGACTGAGCACGTGCAGATTTTCAAACCTTTAAATACTCATATTTTATACAAATCCCTGAATCTGTCTGTAAATTGATCAAAATAGTTGGCTCTAAAAAAGAAAATAGTGCTATGTTTTCAAATGGTGA
Source organism: Thalassoma bifasciatum (assembly GCA_008086565.1). NCBI lineage: Eukaryota > Metazoa > Chordata > Actinopteri > Labriformes > Labridae > Thalassoma > Thalassoma bifasciatum. Next base: position 70,729 of record RPOG01001408.1, on the reverse strand, counting down.
GGTCATCATAAGGATCTACAAATTGATTCATGCCTTGGCAGAGGGGCGGGTCTTAAACACTAAGGTCTGCCAATAGTCCCGACCACTAGAGGGCTGACCAATCAGAGAGAAGGGGGGTTGGTGAGCAGAGTCTTAAAGAGACAGAGTCTTAAAGAGACAGCACTGCTTCAAAGAGAGGCTGGAATAAAAGTTTTCTGAAACACCAGTGTAAGAAAAATAAGGATTTTTGTTGAGCGGTTGATCATGCATAGATACTGCGGGGGACCAGAGGGACCAAATAAATAGTAGAGCCCAACTGGTATGGGATTTTTGGGGCAGATGCCGATACTGAGGGCAAAAAAAGGCTGATATCCGATATATCGGCCAATATCCAATAAACGAGCCGATATCTGATAAACTGGCAGATATCCCATATATCCACTGATACATGAAATAAGAACAATGATTGATTGATTGATTGATTGATTGATACACAGGATCTAAACAGTACATTAATACAAATTGTTATAATTCCCAAAATATGATTCAAGACAAAGGAGCAGTACACAAAAAAATTTACCAAGGAACTTTGATTATATAACTGTCAACATGAGGACTGTAAATCAACTGGGAAATAATCACGGAAACTGGGCTGGAAAGCATGGCAGGTGTGTGAGGGGGAGGGGCAGGTCACTTAGAGGCCGGACACAGACACAGGAGCAGGAATGACAGGATCTCCACACAGAAAAAAGTTTACACATTGGCTACGTAATGGCCGATGTCAATTACTCGGTGACATGGCCTCGATTGATCGGTCGGCCTCGAATGAAGACGAAAAGAAAATCACATCCCTTCATCAAACAAGATACAGAGCATGATTGTGTAACAAGGAATGCTCAGTTGGACTTGGACTGAAATAAACTCTGTGTGATCTCATATTCACCTGGAGTCTTGGGGTGGCTGTGGAAATGACTCTTGTCAGGAGGAGCAGCATGTTGACGCGGGGCAGAAGCTCTGGACCGTTCTGAGAGAAGAAAACACAAAGCATATGAATAACACTTATTACTGTGGAACATGATCTGAATCCAAAGCACCATCTATCCTCACTTGCTGTACGGAGCACCAACTAACTTAAAACAAAAAAGACTGAGCGTATGAGACACATCTGCTGAATCAGACCAGGGTTCATAGGAATGGTTTCTCTTTAGTCAGCTCTGTGGGGAGTTGTATGTGAGTACCTCATCGATGACGAGATCACTGTCTGACGCAGCCCGGAGCTGAGAGTGTTCGGTGATGACTTGTAAGGCTTTGGCCATCAGGTTTTCAGTCTCCTCCGTGCTGCCCGAGGACTCCTTGAGCATGACGTTGAGGAGAGGGAAGCAGAAGGAGAAGGCGGGAGCCGACAGACGTGCGCAATCTGAAGAAAACAACACAATCAACGAGAGAGCTCATATGACATTTTGACTACACACAAAGAGAACAATGAAATATTCATCATTACAGGAACAGTAAATCTTCTCTGTTCTTAAGTCTCACACCAACTTTCGACTAAATGTCTCCTGTAGGGCTGCGACCAATGATTATTCATGTCGTTGAGTAAACCATCACTTATTTTCTTGATTAGTTGATTAATCATGATTATGTTGTGTCCATACCTCTGTTGCATTATTTTTCTGTTCAGTTCTCACATGACTTTGAGTGTTTTGGCCATTAAGGGCTTCTATACAGTAAACGTTGAGAAACTGTGCAGAGAAGCAGCTGGTGAATACTTTCAGTTTAAATCATTCCTGAAGGATCTTTTTGTTTCTGTGGAAGTTATAATAAGTTCATAGAGGAAAGAAAAGGTGCTAATTGCATTAGCCTGTCAAAGGGACTTTCCATTGATATTAGCATTAAGCTAGTGGACTCTCACTAACTGAAATTAGTTCGTCAAGAATAACCTTCCTTTGGTCATTTAGGCCATGTATATGGTTTTGACTGTTAATGCTAATCTGTCATATTCTGTTTTGAATCGTTCAGTTTTACAGTGTTTTCAGATGTGTTGAGTCAAGAACAATGGTCTCTCATTTCACCAAGATCTGTTTATCTATCTACCAAGCTGGGCACCCACGTTCAGGCAGAATAGTCCTCATTTTTAAGAAGTTACAGGAGTTCTGACACAAGTTTGTGACTCAAATCTTAAAAAACTGTCTACAGAGAGAAGAGAAAACATGAGTGAACTTTATTTTTCTAAATCACGTTATCAGGTGCTAAACACCAGGAGCTGTCCAAGTGTCCAAGCCAGAGAATCAGAGCGTCCATTATTGCACAGGGCCATGGCGCAGTGATATTTCCTCATAAATATTCCTCGCACATGAATTTAGAAAGTTTTCCCATAAGAATGTGATGACACAGCGCCTCTTGCAGTTACAGATGAGCACTTACCACCTGGGATTTGATTTTTACGACAACAACATAAACAGTAACATGACTAGTTGACTATCAAAATTCTTTGTTGATGAGTTTTAGTAGTTGACATAATTGATTTTATCTACTTGTAACAACCTACATATGCAGTTTGATAAAAAAAAAAAAAAGAATAGTTTTGGTTTATTTCATAACTTCATAATAATTATTTAGGAATAAATAAGATCATGAATAAGAAAATAAATAAAGGTTAAGTTTGTATTTGTAAACAATGTAAGAAGTTAAGTGAATCTGTGGAACTAATTTGTTTTGCTGCTTTAAGGAGGGTCGTGATTTGTCACACACACACTTTCACTTGCAGTAGTTTGAGAGAGAGAGAGAGAAAGGCGAAGAGTTCATCTATTTCTTATTTGCTTCCTGGTAGTGTGGAGTTTGCATCCCCTTGATGCGGCCACTGAAGATAAGTGGTTTCTTTATGTACTGCATTTTATTCTGTCATTTTATGTCATTTTATTGTCTCATTTAGGTTCATGTGTGGGTGCATGATTGCTGCTGTAGCGCATATTTGGTGTCTTATTTAACCTGCAATCATTCTTTTATGTATCATGTATTTCTGGTTTAACTGTACTGAATGTTTTTTGTATTTATTTATGCTTTCTGTGTGTTTTAATTGTTATCACGGCTCAATAAACGCCAGTATACAGAACACCGGCGAGCCCCTCATTACATCTCAGGGGGAGTCATACTATTAATTGTTGCAGCCCTAATCTCCTGTAGAAAAAGCAACACAGCAGAAATCTCTAATATGTTTTTTTCGTATACTTTGTTTTAACTCGAACATTTGTCAGTGACTTTGCCCACCTCCACTTTTGGCGTCTCTTTGCGGCACAGTCTCGCTGTGCAGCAGAAGAACTGTGCGTTGAGCTGCCGTGTCCAGCTCCTCCTGTTCCCAGGCCTCGTCCAGCTCACACTCTGGCTTCAGCAGGCGTAACGTGACGTGTCCCACGAGCACAGCTGAGGAGAAAAGGAGCAGCGTTCAGCATGAGAAGCTGGGGCCGTGTTTGATGACAACACATGACAGACCGACCCTGTACCTAAATGATGGAGGTGTTTGGGCATGAGGCACACGCCGATATCCAGGAAGACCTGCTGGATGCGAGGAGCAGCCAGAGGAGAGTTCAGCAGAGGCATGAGGACCTGGAGGACAGCGGGCAGCTCTCTGGTGATCTGAGGTGGTCTCTCTGTTAGAGTGGCTTCCAAAAGACCCACCAAACTCTGTAGCTCCACGTCCAGCTGGAGAAAAGAAGAGGAATGAAAACATTAAACTAGATCATTAAAAGGATCCATAGAGGCTCATTTTACAGAGATGACTCAGGTTCTGTATCTTCGTACCTCTTGAAGTCTCTTCCGGGTCGCCGCCTCTTTTTCCAGCTGGTTCTGCATCATTTCCTTCTGTTTGCTGGTGAGCTGCAGCTCATCCTTGATGCCTTTTTTCTTCTTTATCTCCTGCCATATCCAGACATAATAAGCAGTGAACTCCACTGGCAGCACAAAATAACCGTTCGTGTTTGTCCGAGCTCTTTACCTCCTGTAACTCCAGCTCGATGATCTGCTCCTTGTAAGAGTAGGCCTTGTTCTCCCTCTTCATGGTGGACTTCTTGGTGGTTTCTTTCTGAGCACTACAGGGAGGAAAAGAGGAATAAAAGCTAGACATACACTGATGAGTCTTGTCCACTTCTATCCTGTGTTGCGGGAGTCTGCTGCTGATTGGACAAGAGCTGATGGCACAAGAGCAACCTTGGCCCTACCTTCTTTGTTCAAGTGTTGAAGGCTTTGCGATATCAGATAAAGGATTGTGAAAACAGTGGTACTTCAACTTACAAGTTTAATGCTTTCCCTAACAGGACTCAAAACTAAAATTACTCTAACATCAAACCAATTTTCCCCATTGAAATGCAATTAATCCATTCTGAACCTCCAAAAAAAGCAGCAGGGTTTTTGTTACCCATTTTTAAATGGGAAAAAAGTCTTGTAAATAATGCGAATCGGGGCTGAACGATTTGCAAAAATTATCTAGTTGCAATTATTGTCCTTACATTGGCATCGTAATTTTTGGTGCCATTACTTCACAGTCCCCCATGTTATGTGATTTGGAACAAACACATAGTTGGAAATGAACGTTGACATTAATTACTGCACGACAACAAGCCAATAGCATTTCTTTTGGTCATTTTTTTGCCTGCTTCTGATTACTATTTAAGTTATACCAATTTTCTTGCCTATTTTGGTCCATTTACCCAATTGTATCGACTTTCACTGTTTTTTGTCCATTTTTTCACCATTTTCACTCTTCTCTGACTACTTTTCAAGTTTCATCCCAATTTTCCTGCCAATTTTTATTACTTTTTTCAAGTTTAATCACTTTTCACTCCTTTTTTGAACCTTTTTTTGCTACCTTCTGTCTTTTTTCCAAATTTTCCTCCAATTTTCTTGCCAATTTTTGTTTGCTACTTTTTTTTCCCATTTTAATTCCTTTTCACTTTTTCTTTGCCACTTTTTGGGCATTTTTTTGCCTCCTCCTGACTCTTCTTTTAGTTTTGTTCTAACATTCTTGGCATTTTTTGTTGCCTTTTGGCTATTTTGGCTGTTTTTGGTCACCTTTTTCACCATTTTTGCTCCCTTCAAATTTTTTTTTTTTTTAACTTTTCCCCAAATTTTCCTACCAATTTTGGTTGCTTTCTGGCAATTTTTGCCACCTTACACTAATGGCGCTTTTCCACTATACAATTCCAGCCCTACTCGGCTCGACTCTGCTCGACTCGGCTCTACACGGTTTGGTTACCTTTTCCACAAGCCCAACTTCAGACTCACGGTGGGTGTGGATCTTAAAACACAGCTGTGCTAAAGTGCTGTGCAGAAGTGCATGCATGTTCATCTATAACGCAACACAAACATGATTTTGTGCTAACATATGTGCCACCGTGGTCTTTCAAGGAAAAAAAAGCTTTCAAAAGATTTCATTACAGTAATACAGCGGCTCAATGTCGGGCGTCATGACAACAGAGGTAAACAACAGCCTCGTGCTGCTGCAGGCAGAGGAAAACGAAGGAGCTGCTTCCTGACATCAACTCTTCCCTGGATCCAGTGAGATCACTTTAATGTTTGATTTTTGGGCCTGGTATACCGGAGAATTTTTGTTGATCAATTATTCTTCTTTGAACTTTTTTTCCTTTTTGGTTCCCTGTGGATTAATGGACTGATTGGTGCGTGAAGACGCTCGTGGCAGACAGATCGCTCCTGCGCCGACGAAATTTGATTTAATTTAAAAGACTCTTTAAACCGAACTATCTTTGCTGTTCACTTCTTTTTTGTTTAAAAAGGACTTTTAACTTATTTAGGAATCATGAAGGTGCATTTTAGGGCTGTATTTTGTGTTCATTCAGTCTGGTTCTGTGCCGTCGGTATAAAAGTCATCAAAAACCTGTCACTGACTTATTCGTGTACAGTCAGAAGCTTCCGTGAGGATATCCTCTGACCAATGAGTGACCGGCAGTCCGTGGACGTCACGTTTTAGTATCGGCTTTACTCGCTTGGAACCCGGGTAGAGTAGGTACTAAAAACGGGCGTCTGCGTAGTACCGCGCTAGTGGAAACGTAACACAAACCGGGTAGAGCCAAGTAGAGTAGGGCCAAGGCGAGTCAGTGGAAAAGGGCCATAATTTGTATTCACTTTTATTACAACTCTTTGCTTTTCCCCCCATATTTACCACTTGATCCTTTCTCTTACAAAGTTGGTTTTGAACAGTTTGACTCTTTGAGTGAGCAGGATTGAGTTACACTGAGCATAAAAATCTACTGCATCTAAAGCATCTGCAAAAAATGCATATACTTTCAATTCAACAAGAGTTATAGGTGCCATCATGTTCCTAATTTTGATTTTTCTCTTTTCAAAACAACTGTGGGGAAAAAACCAACTGATGCTGCACTGCCAGCTTACCACTTTAGTTCTCAACTGAAATAAAATTATCCAAATTTCTTCTCTTGTACTTCAAAAAAGTCCTCACTTGGGAGTAGTTGGATAGGTCAAATTACTTCTGTATTTCAAATTGGTGTTCAGAATTAGAACGCTTTTATTGTCATCATACACAATGTGCAATAAAATTTAAAGACAACTCCAGTGGTGCAAAATACAGGTATAGAAAAATAAAACTAAAAATAACAGTAAATTGTAAAAAATATATTTAAAAGGAGCCAGTAAGGATGTAAAATGTGCAGTAGAGAGAGCATGATAGCAGCTCTGGAAATATATATAGTGCACAGTGAACAATGATTGAAACACTTGAACAGCTTGTTGACAGCTACTGTGTGTTCAGTCCTCTTTATAATATTTGAATTAATCCAAAAGCCGTACTGGTTTAGTGGTCGAATACAGTAGAATTTTATTGTACGTTTCCTTCAGTCTTTCAATCAGGGAGTGAGAAAGATTTTTGTTATCTCCTTTTTTATTATTCACTTGTTCCCCCCAGCGTTACCTTTGGATGATGCTGTCGTCATATAATGTTCCCTCAGGTGTGAGCATGATGGCGTATTCCTCCCTGGTGACCTGAAGCAGAGCCAGTTTTGAGAGTCCCTCGGTGACGTGACTGATGACCTGAGGGAGCAGCTTGTTGGGGGAGAGGCCGGAGAGCGCACCCACCGTGTTTTTCACTGCCTGAGAAGAAGAGATGAACACTCAGCGCTCCATTCATCCACCTTGTTTTGGTCTGATTATTCAAGGAGAGTTTCCTCACCTCACTGTCAGCCTTCCCCTCCAGGAGATGTGGCAGAATAGTCTCCAGATTCTTCTCTATAAATTCATCAGCTTTCAAGTTCATGGAGCGGAGCAGGACGGGCCAGAGACCTCCACGAGCTTCAACTGAAAGAGAGAAGAAGAAATAATACACCGCCCCCTGGAAATGTAACGAACAAGTGGTGAAATTGACTGAAGGATTCATGTACCAATAGAGGGATGATGAGTGATGACGAGAGTCTCCATGGCTAAGCTTTCCGCCTCAGTGGGGTCGCCCCATTGGCTGGCAGAGGAGCAAATAACACACAGAGCATCCACCAGCACACGAGGGGGGACGTAGCTGCGACCCAGCTCAGTCAGCTCTCCTGACTCTGACACCACCACGTCTTGAGACAAAACCTGAAAGAAAGTAAAGCAAACAGTAAAAATTAGGCTGAGATAAATGTTCTTTTAATGGAATAAGACGATTTAAGACGAGGAAAGAGTTTGATGTCTGTGAGTGTGTATTCTGTCTCCACCTTGTGTTTGCTGATGACCTCCCTCAGCTCTGACAGAAGACCGTGAGCCAGACTGGATCCACCCAGAGAGGAGAGAAGCTTCCGAACCGTCTGCTGAGCTCGCTTCCTCACACGCCAGCTTCTGGAGAGCAGGACCCCAATGATGGCACGATGATACAATCTGAGGAGCAAACACAAGAAGCTGTGAGTGTTTGTGCTGTGGCATTAAATTGACTGAGTATGCCTTCTTACAGACATTTTTTCAAAGAAAATTACGACAAATGCTCGCTAAGAGTGTAGTTTTTGCACTGCAGGCTTGTCCCTTGACCACGGAACAAGAAAAACCAAACATTTTTTCCTTCTTTTTTTTGGCTTTGTTGAGGATTTTTTTTTTGCCCAAATAAAGTCAAAATTTTGAGATAAAAATTCAAAACTACAAGATAAAAAGTCAAAATGTTGAGATAAAAGTTTTAAAAAAGGCCAAAATTTTGAATAAATTTTTGAAAAAAGGAGACCTTGGGGCGCAGATGGCCTAGTGGATATGGCTGCGGCCTGTTTCCCGCATGTCACTCCCCACTCTCTCCCCCTTTCCTACATAATCCACTGTCCTCCTCTATCCAATAAAGGCACAATAAGCCAAAAAAGAAACTTAAAAAAAGAAAAAAGCAACATTTGAGATAAAGAGTCAGAATTTTGAGATTGAAGAGTCCGAATTATTAGATGAAAAGTGAAATTTTAGAAAAATGGTCAAAATTTTGAGATAAAAACCAAAACCTTAGAGATAAGTCAAAAGTTTGGGAAAAGATGCAACATCTAGAGAGACTATGAGACAAAGGGTCAAAATTTTAAGAAAAAAAATTAAGAGGAGTCAAATCTGAAAAAAAAAACTGAGGTACAAAGCGAAAATTTAGGGGTCAGAATTCTGTGATAGTTAAGTCAAAATTCTGACATTAGAAGTTGAACTTCTGATATAAAGTCAAACCTTTAAGCTGAAAGTTTTGAGTAAAGATTTTGAGAAAAGAGTCAGAATATGGCTTAAAAATGAAATTTGGACTTGAATCACATCAATCAAAATTAGATAAAATGTTCAACTTCTCTGTTTCTTTGTCTATTCAATTTCACATGAGTACTGGCGCAGACAGATCTGGATCTTAAGTTTACATTTTACCACTCATGCTTATATCTAAATTTTTGATAAGACACTTGTGCTTATATTAATACTTTGCAACATTTTTAACACTTTCTTTGAATGGGAGTAGCTGTAAGCAGAAAAACAATGTCCCTTAGGGGATCAATAAAGCATTTCTGATTCTGAAATGAGCAACATTCATGTGTCACTTCTGAAAGTGCATACCTGACCATACATCCATGGCCAATAATGCCATACGTCTTACCAGGTATTGATAAATCTGGCGGCTTTAAATCATGATTAACACAGTCATATTCTTCTGACAAGTCCAGAAAATGGTCTAATTTTAAGGTAGAAAAGGACTCAAAATCTGTCTAAATTGTGGTAATGATGTCTTTAAAAAAACTGACTTACTGGGATTTGTTGGAGTTAAGCCGGTGAGCGTGGTCCAGGAAGAGCCTCTCACAGAGCTGCAGCACTGTAAGCAGAGCTGAAGAGGAGAAAGAACATGTTATTTAATGTTTATTAAGTATTAAAATGTCAAAAACTTTCAGTCAGTCAGAAACATCGACTTACTTTCTTCACTGGCCTGGGAGAGGAACTTCTCTGTGGTGAAAAGTGGTTTCTTCTCATCTAAGACCATGCTCCAAAAGCTGGTGAACTTTGCTTCTGCAGAAACACAAAAACACACATCTCCCGTCACTTCTTGTTCCCATAAAGCCAGGACAAAAAAAACTAGTTTGGATTGTCAGCCTCACCAGTCTGTGACTCCAGCAGTGCCAGTCGACTCAAGAGCACAGATGCTGAAACACCTTCTGCAAGTAGGGGATGCTGGGAGTTTTGTGCTACGGCCTTCTCCACTGTTTGGAGGAGCAAGGGAATGAAGTCAGCTGCTTGAGCCAGAGTGTCACCTGGAAAGGAGAGAAGAGAAGAGAGGCAGTTCATGTTTACAGAGGCACCGACAGAAGGGTGAGTAAACAGAGCATCCTAAGAGTATTTACAGCATTTCACTTTTTCCACATTTTCTTATGTTACAGTCTCATAATAGTATAATTCTATTTTTCCTCATAATATCCACACATCTCCATGAGCTCACATGTACACAAGTATTCACAGCCTTTGCTCAGTACTTTGTTGATGCACCTTTGGCAGCAGTTTCAGCCTCAAGTCTTTTTGAATATGACGCCTCAAGCTCGTCACACCTATCTTTGCTCAGTTTGGTCCATTCCTGCTCGCAGCTCCTGTCAAGCTCCATCAGGTTGGATGTGGAGCGTTGGTGCACACTATTTCCAATCTCTTCAGAGATGTTTGATCAGAATCTGGTCTAGACTCTGGCTGGGTCCTTAAAGAACATTTACAGAGTCGTCCTGAAGTCACTCCTTTGATATCTTGGCTGTGAGCTTCGATTTGTTTTTCTAAAGATGAACCATCGCCCAGTCCGAGGTCAAAGTTCTCTGGAGCAGGTTTTCATCCAGGATGTGTTATGTACTTTACAACATTCATCTTTCCCTCAATCCTGACTGGTTTCCCAGTTCCTGCGGCTGAAAAACATCCCCACAGCTTGATGCTGACACCACCATGCTTCACTGTAGAGATGATACTGTCCAGGTGATGAGCGCTGCCTGGTTCCCTCCATACATGACGCCTGAATTCACACCAAAGGGTTCAATCTTTGTCTCATCAGAGCAGAGAGTTTTCTTTCTCATAGTCTGAGAGTCCTTCAGGTGTCTTTTATCAAACTCCAGGTGAGCTGTCTCGTGTCTTTTACCAATGAGTGGCTTCAGTCTGGACTCTCTACCACACAGGCCTGATTGGTGGATTGCTGCAGAAATGGTTGTCCTTCTAGAAGGTTCTTCTCTCTCCACAGAGGAGCCCTGGAGCTCTGACAGAGACCATCAAGTTCTTGGTCTCCTCCATGACTAAGGCCCTTCTCCTCTTATTGCTCAGGACTCTTCAGCTCTGAGAAAAGTCCTGGTGGTTCTGAACTTCTTCCATTCACAGATGATGGAGGTCACTGAGCTCATTGGGACCTTCACAGCATTTAAGATCTATTGTACATTCAATAGGTAACTAAATACTTGTTACTTTTGTGCAATTTTTGAGTTTTGTGATTTCAAATAACAGTGAGTAAAATTTAACAGGAATATGATTAAATAGGTGTGAACTTCTTCCTTCTTACTTTCAGACATGTAAACTGACAGAAGAAAAAATACAGATTTAGGAACTGTCTTGTTTTATTTTTTGTTACTTATTTTTATTTTGGCTATCACTTATTGTATTTCTTACTGTTTTCTTTCCTTTTTTAAATTTTTTTCTTGCTCCTATTCGACATGTTCTAAATAAATAAATAAATAAAATCAAAGCAGCAGAAATGTTTCTGGACGCTTCCACACATTTGTGAAACAATCATGCCTCAAAGATCTACAGATAATTCCTGTGACTTAACGCTTGGTTTGCGCTCTGACGTGAACTGTCACCTGTTGGACCTTATATAAACAAATCACGTCCAATCAGCTGAATTCACCACAGGTGGACTTGAATGAAGCTGATGATCAGTGGAAACAGGAAGTACCTGAGCTGAACTTAGAGCTTTGTTGCAAATGCTGTGAATACCTCTGTACTAGTGACATCTTAGCTTTTGATTTCTAATGAATCTGCAAAAATAAAAAAAAAATCATAATTTTTTTCACTGTAATATATACTGTGAGGTTGTTGTTATTATGCAGTGTTATGTAAAGGACTTTGAGGAAAGGAATGAATTTATTCTATTTATGAATGACACTGTAACATAGCAACGTGGAAAAGTGAAGTGCTGTGAATACTTCCTAAAATGTCACAGAAACAACATGTGACTCTTCATGTGTCTGACCTCTGAAGGCCCCCAGCATGGCCTGGAGGTAAGCGTGTCGAACCAGTGAGGTGGAGGTCTTCAGGGTGAACGCCTTCTTTAACCAATCCATCAGAGCAGAGGGGACTTCAACTGTGAGACGACTGCTCCACTGGGACAGCACAGACACGGCGTGTACCAAGGTGCCTTCATGGACTAAGGGAAAAGCAACAATTATGGGATCAGACTCAAAAGAGACACTGAAGGTGGAAATTTGCTGTAAACTCTCTTCTTATGACATACAACAATCATAAACCAAAAATCAGATTAGATTATTCTCTGGAGTAGACAGAAAAGACAGAGCAACGTTACCTTCTTGTTGTAAATATGGGATGAACATGACTGTGACAGCAGAGCTGAGAGTCTGACTGGAGGTTCCTGACACAGCATGGTTGCTACAGCTTGCAATCCCTGGAACAACAACATTTGATTTATTCATTTACTTCTTTGAGGATCCCATCACCTGGATTATCAGAGTGTGTTTCCAAATCTCTTACCTGACAACACGCTCATCTTCTGGGCCACAACTGTGAGCTTTCCCTCAGACCCTGCAGTGATAGACACCATATATCAGGAACACAGAAACGTAACTCAGTGAGCCAATCAATCTGTGAGTAGGACTTCAGCTGACCTCCCAGGATCTTGAAGAGGTGCGTGACAATGTCCTGCATAGCGGAGAAGTCGCTGCACTGCTGCGCCAGGTTCTGCATGGCCTGGACCGCCTCCTCCATCAGCTGGGTGTTATTGGCTTTCAGCTGGCCTGAAAAGTCACCAGAGTGGTTTTACAAACACTTCAGGTTGTAGTTTTTCCATCAGTGGACCACCAATTGAATGCATCCGAAAAACAGACTTCAGGCCTTACTCGCGATGGCTTTTCCGATATCCATGGCGTACTGGCTAAGGTCCAGAGTTACAGCAGACAGGAGACAAGAAATGGCTGCAAAAGAATAAGCAGCAGTTTAATTCACTGCACAATCACTGCCATATGTAGAAAACATTAGATGCCGAAAAGTTCTTACTCTGCATGGCGTTCTCCGGACTACGAAGCAGAGTCTTCTGCAGTGTTGGGAGAAGCAGCTCCTTGAACTCAGAGTGTGAAACATGACGCAGGAAAGAGACACTTTTGTCCAAAATGTGCTGTCGAGGTTTCGTCTTGCTCATAAGGACTGATTTTATGTACAGGTCCAACAGGGCACTCTGGAAAACAGGCAACACAATATCAGGGTTCCCACTCTTTTCTTGAAATCATTTTCCAGGACTTTTCCAGGACATTTTCAGCTGCTACAGTACGAGTCAAGATATCACAACATACAGTAATAACCCTAAAGTTGTGACAGTGGCACATTAAAGTGAGTGAGTGTGGAAAAGAAATAATGAAAATATGTAAAAACACAGGTGCTCAAAGCAAAAGAAAGAAATGTGATGAACTGTTTTTTTAAAGAATCAAAATAGTTCTTTTCCAATGTAAAAAAGGGTTTGAAAGAGGGGTTTGGTCAACTAAAAGGTAGGAAATGTAATAAATGTGTCCAACTAAATTGCCACGTAAAGTTATAAATAAAGGATGTGGCGTGGAGGAAGAGGAGGAAAAAAGTGAGCAGGCGGCGGGAAAAAGAAAAAAGAGTGTCAGGCAAGGTCTGCAACTAAGAAAGAATCACAGTGTTTTAAGTGAATATATGTGTGAAGAAGTGTGGTAAAAACCTATCTGCACAAAGTAAAACTTAAAGAACTGTGTTGGTGTATTATATTGTGCCGTTTGGTGCTGGAATTGCACCGCTGGAGCTGACTCACTTATATGAAGATTTCCTAAGTTTGGACTATTTCCTCAATTGGATTACTTTCTTTTGGGCTTTTTTGATCATTTCTATTTGGTATTGACTTTTCGGCCGAGGACTTTTGGATTATTTCGTTTCAATTTCCGTTTTCTGGAGTAAAGGGTTTTTGTTTCCATGGACAAAGGGAGCGCGGGTGAAGGACACTGAGAGGACTTAAAAACTGTTAAAAGACTGCTTGGGACGATCGGGTGACGTAATTTTGTTTCATATTTCGTTTGGGGTTTGTGTTTTGTGAATTTTGAGGGGCTTTTTGTTTAGTTTCATTCCAATATTTTGTGTTATAATTCAAATTTGAGTTTCTGTTCGCATTCTAATGGGTTTTCCGTTTACTTAAATACTTCTAACTTCATTTAAACCTAGATACTTACCTTTTCAGTTCAACGAAGAGTCACAGGGTTGCTTGTTTTATTTTAAATCTTAAAAGAATCCCCTTAATGCGTGTTACGTGTGCAAATTTAAGAGTTTGAGCGTTACAAAGTGACGGCACACCCACTACAGCTCTCTGCTGTTCCTCTGTCACTCAACAGAGGAGACAGAGAGAGGGAGAAAAACCTCCATATACAGTGATACAGCAACACTCTCGAACTGAAAGTTGCTAGTTTTGGTGCTTCTTTGGAGACAATAAATATTTACTTGGTTCTGAAAAGTCAGTAAATGTAGCAACAAAATCAATGGAAACACTGGGCAGCAGAACTGCTCTAAGTGAATATGCAATCTGATTGGTTGATAGCGTCACGTGAGGCGCTGTGCCGGCTCGAGGCAGAGATGAAGAAAAGCGCTACAGCTCAACGTTGCTGACAAAAGGCAGCTGAAACAGACAAACATGAATAAAATGATTAACCTTTTTGTGTTCACCCACAAGGCAGAGAGAAGCAGAGTGAGGAAAAATTATTTTCCTGGACAACTCAAGCTTTTCCAGGATATTTTACTTTTTTTTGTCATTTTCCATGTGTTTTCCATGACTGAAAAATAGGTCAATCATTTTCCAGGTTTTCCAGGATGCGTGGGAACCCTGAATATATGTATAATTGTATCTCAGGCTACAAGCTGACTTTTTTAAAGTAACTGTACAAAAGGTGATTAAAGTGTAAGGGCAAAACAGATGTCCAGGGGTTAGTAGATGATTTCTTTGCCAGGAAGTTTAGGTGGGAAGGAAGTTAATCCCTTAGAAGTTTTATTGCCCCATTTGGGGTCGTTTGGGGAAGGAGCAGTTTTTCAGCTGACACCCATTGATCAAGATAGGAGACAACTGATTGATAAGAGACAGCTGCTTTTTGTTGTCCCTAGGTGTAGAATGCAGGGAGTGGTTTGTGAAGTTATTGTTGTTGTAACCCTGACTGTATATAAGGATACAGAATGTCACCATCGGGAGAGGACACTTTGCTGAAGTCTCCTCTCCATGCTGCATGATTAAAGGCTCTGATTCATCACACTGTGGATTGCAAGTTTTGTAACTTAGAATTCGTGAGTTCAACAGAGGAAATTTCCCTGACAAAAGAGGGGGTATTCTGCCGTATTCTACCCCTGCTGAATGATCAGTTGAAACATGCAAATTTTCAATCCTCTTCATTTTTACATGTGAAACAAGCATCACCTGCTTGAAATTAAATGATTCACCCACAATTCTAAAAGGGTGCCAACAATTTTGTCTGGCCCAATTTTTGTTTTGTGTAAAATTGTGTCCATTTTGGCTCTCTTCTTCATTTTTTGTTTTTTCCCAATGCACACCAAGGAAATAAACACATTCGTACCAAAAACATTTGTAATTTGAACAATTTCTGGGAGAAATTGTGTATTTTCTGGAAAAATTCCAGGGGTGCCGATACTTTCGTCCATGACTGTATATTTTTTAAAAACTCACCTTGTGCTTTTCTATTGTAGCTTTGTCTTTCTGGGTGGTGCAGAAGTCTACACACACACCCAGCATGGCCAAAGTGGTGGGGCTCTGGTCCAAACTGAGCACTGTGCTGATGTATTCATCAACCAGTCCAGAGTTCTGTTGGAGACAAAAAAAAAACACAGACAATATTTCTTTTCATGGGGTTTGTTGAACAGATACAGGTTTCAGTGTGTCCTGGTTTTATTTCATTTTACAAACCTGTTACTTAAATGAAAAGCATCAATCTGAACATCGTTAACGAAGGAGAGGAATCTGTCATGTCACAGTTTTTTCATGTCCTTTAGCTGATGTCCAGCACTTACCTCCTTCCAGAGATGACTGAGACTTTTGAGACTTGATTTTTGAGCCACAGTCTTGGCTCCACCCAGCACTTCAGCCACAAGAAGGCTCTGGACCTCCACCTGCAAACCACAGAAAAATAGACCAAAAAGAGATCAACAGTAAGAGCTGAATGAATCCAAAATTTCAATAAATGACAGCATTAAGGCTGAAAGATTGGCGAAAATAATCTGATTGTGATTACTTTTCTCAATATTGCAATGGCAATTTTTGTGCAATTATTTCTAGGTCCCCCATTTTATGTGTTTTTTAACAAATACAATGTCGTAAAAGGAACACTGATAACATTTCTGTTTGCCCATCCTAGTCATATTTCACTCTTTTTTCAGTTTTGAACCATATTTAGCTACCCTCTAAATAATTTTAAGTTTTATCCCATGTTTCTGCCAATTTTTGTTTCTTTTTGCTCATTCCAGTCACTCTTCACTTCTCCATTGCCACTTTTTGACTGCCATTTGTTACCTTCTAAATACTTTTGTTTTATCCAAATTTACTTGTCATTTTTTTGTTGCCTCTGGTTGATTTCTTTTACCAATTTTCACTATTTATTCTTACTTTGCCCAACTTTTTTTTGCTACATCCTGACTATTTTTGTTTACAGTTTTCTCACAATTCTCTTGCTGTTTTTTTTTCTTTTTGTCCATTCTAGTCACTCTTCACTCCTAAATGGCCACTTTTTGATTGTTACCTTCTGAATTATTTCGTTTTCTCTTAATTTTCGTGCCATTTTTTGTTGCCTTTGGTCAATTCTTTTTTTCTTTTCTTTTTTTTTTTTGAACCAGTTTTTATTATTTATTGTTACTTTCCTCAATTTTTTTGCTATATCCTGACTTTTTTAAAATAGTTCTCCAAATTATCTTGCTAATTTTGCTTCTTTTTGTCCATTCTAGTCATTTCTCCATCCTTTTTTGCCAGTTTTGACCAATGTTTTGCTGCCTCCAAACTTTTAAGTTTCACATCAACTTAATTGCTATTACTAAATTCCGTTTGGCCATTTTAGTCACCTGTCACTTTTTCCTGAAACTTTTTGCTACCTTCTAACTATTAGCCAAGTTTTGTTTGTTTTTTTTCCAATTCTCATGCCATTTTTTTCTTTCTTTTTGGCAATTTTTGCAAACTTACACTTTGTTTTAATTATTGCTACTCTTTGCTGTTTTGAACCACTTTGATTTTTTCTCAGGCATCAAGTTTTCTTTTCGGTTGAGCAGGATTGAATTACACTCAGCATAAAACATCCACTGCAAAAAAGATAACTAGTATTCTGACAGATTTAAGGTTATAGAAATATTGCACCGTCTGCGATTACAATATTGCAGCAGGACATGTTGTGGACATTATTTAACCTTGTTTGCGTTTAACTGGCCAGCCCTTGACAGCAGGATTTATAAAATGTCTTTTTTGTTCAGTTCAAAAACACACACAATTTTCAACTGACCATTTTCTTCCAGACAGGTCCTTCTCTTTTCTCCTGGCTGGAAAACACACTGGGGACCAGGAGGCAGGTCCATGACAGGCAGACGAAGGCGGCAGAGCCCGAACTTTGACTGAACAAAACAGAAAAGAAAGAATTACCACAAGCGAAAGAACAACCTGGATAACAGCCATGAATAACTTCTTACACATATCAATTAACTTTCCCCTTCAGCCTATCAAATGTTTTGATCTTTTTGTGTATTTTCTGTTTCCTCTCAGACCTCATCAGAGCGAAGCAGTGCAGCTGATTCTGTTTTTTTATCACTACACTCATTATGTTTAAGTCAGTGATTGGTGCAACAGCACACGCTCACTTCAAAATGTGCAATCACTGTGCAGAATAAATGAGTCACAAAGATTCACCTGTGCAGTCTCAGCTGTCAGAGTGTACAGAGGCACCATGAGGATTCACTGATCTCAGCCTCATGTCTCTTTTTTAAAACGCTGCCTGCTTGTGTGCCAAGTCTCTCACAGATGCTACTTCATTAGTTTGTCAACTCTGTTGCAAGCAAACATTGCTTTGACGTTTCTTTCTTTGTCGTCACCATGTCTGCATCTATCATGAGTATCAACTGGTGGCTGCAAGTGTGAGTGTGAGTGTGAACATTTAGTCACTAAGTGTTTTCAGTGTTGTCTCAGCACCTGCTAAAGATGTGAACTTGGCAAAAAAAAAAAAAAAAACAGTATTTCACAGCAGTGCGCTTTGCGGATACTAGTGAGGAAATACTGCCAAATTTGTGTCACACTGTGATACTCCAATATTTTTAAAGCACCCTATGAATAATTGTACGGTTCAGATTTGAGGCTTTTGATTGTTGGACCGGCCGTCATGTATTTATGGGGAAGATAAAGAAAACACCACTCGAGTTTTGCTTGATAATGTACTGTTACAGAAGTTTACAGTTGATCTTATTATATGTGCCTGTTAGGGCCCTCAGGTCTTCAGCTTCAGGACTTTTAACAGAAACAAAGACCCATGGTGAAGCAGCTTTTAAACATTACAGCCAAAGACTGTGGAACAGCCTGAAGTCCTGAGGGCTGCACAGAGTTTCAACATCTTTAAAGCAAACTCAAAACCTACATTTATAGTCAAGCCTTTAACTGAGTTTTATTGTATCTTTTTAATTTATTTAATAAGTTCTGATTTTGAACTTTTATTAAGTCATATAATTGAATTTCTTATGGTCACATCTATATGTAAATTATGTATTAATTAATGAAACTAATTATTTCCGAATCCAAAAGAAATCAGATGAAATGTGTTTTTGTAAAATGTACATTTTCACCTTTCTTTATCAACCCCCTGATCTATTTGTATCCTTTTGCCTTCAGCTTCTTACTCTCAGATCCAAACATAGTCTTGTATCACATATCACATCATATTTAATTGATGAAGTTTTATTTTTGTTCCCTTATCCATTTAAAAATTATTAAGTGTTCAATTATTTCCTATTGTCTCTATTATTAATAAAATGTAAGTTCAGTTATTTCATTAGCTCATATGTTTTTCTTGTTGCTCTTGTGTGTTTTGATTGTCGTTGAGTTTGATAAGAACACTAAGGTCCTTGTGTAAACACCTGGTGGCTTCTTTACCTCTGTGTCTTATTTCTTTTATAACCACATTTCATGCGATCTGGTGTGAATAAGTAGATTAAATGAAGTACCTGGGCTCTGCAGTTTTGCTGATTACTCCACTGTTGAGGATGCAGTGAAGGAGGCTGGTGACCAGGATGTTGGGCTGACTCTCAGCCAGCTGACCAATGACAGAGAGGAGCTCTCTGCGTGATGCAGCATCCCTGGGAGAAAAACACACCTCAAAGTTAACACGCCAATTTTATAACCCAAATTGTCAGATAAATGATGGAATTGACTGGATTAAAAAGTTTTGAGATGATGTTTTTATTTTTGTGACTACATCTACACACCTATATCTGTGAGGAGTGAGACAGAAGAGCTTGCACAGTCCTTTGATAGCAGGCTCTGGTAACTCTGTGGAAACAAAGTCAAAAAAGCAGCTTCAGCATTGATGTACAAGTTCTTTAAATATAAAATCTAAACAATGAATAATATGGACTTACCTTTGTCTTTAATACACTGTCTCAGCTCTCTGAATATCTCCTTCCGCTCTTTCACACTCGCTGTGTTCACTTTATAAGCAAATTTCTTCAGTGTGTCTGAAACCTGGAGTCAAATTGACATTAGTAAACAAGTGACTAGTTTTAAGTTCAGTAAAACACAAAAAATGATTTTAACAGAAAGGTGTCTTGTTCTAAAATTGGGAAACAAAGCTGAGCCATAATACCCAGTCTAATATTCACTGTCCAGGTTTGCAGTTTAACTGTTATTCCTGTTAATCTAATATAACTGTTATTCCCAATAATCCCATAAAATAATAAAACAGTCTGTTTCAATATATTTATGTTGTATTTATTTTGGTTTACAAAGTTAGACAAGCTTGAAGTCGCCAAAATATCGAGTCAGTCTCATCTTTTTGTGAAGGAACAGAGGATGTTAAGTTTATACTGGTATCAGACCAGACTTAAAAAAGCCAATACCAAAGTCCAAGTGATGGTCAAAATTATTAGAACACTTGACACATTTCAGAGGTTTTAGTTGTGTTGTTGATTTGGCTGTTACAGTACCCAAAAATCAAACAAATGAAAGTTGTCATGATGTCATGCTGCTCTACAAACTGTTCAACAGAGACATCATGAACAAATCTAGGTCATGAAAAGGAATATTGAAAATAACGGACTGGATCCCCTAAAGTCCAGACTTTGACCCCATCCAGCAGATTTGGTCAAGTTGTAAAATAAAGTAGACATTGGTGTTGAAGCTGTTAGGAAATACATTGACACTATGCTGGAGACACGTGCTGCTGTAACTGCTGCTAAAGGTGGACAACCCAAATCTTAGAGTTCAAAGTGGATAAAAACAGAAAGCATCACTTTAACTGGTGATTGTTTTGCTCAGAGCAACCGTCAGCATGTTTCATGATCAGACTTTGGAGGCAAAAAAAGTCATACTTTCAGATCTAACAGGTGTTCTGATGATCATGGCCAAACTGTAAATATTTGTCAGGGTACCTGCAGGTTTTGGCAAGTCAAATTTAAGACTTTTGAAGACCTTTTTAATGCCATTTTGAATGAAATTTAAGACCAAAGACATATAAATATAGTCGATGGTTTGGGGGATCCAGCTGTATTACAACACAATCACAGCATGTGTCACTTAATGAGACTCATTCAAGTTTACTTTTTGACTGTTTGTTAAACTTAAAGTTGCTCATTGGTTAATATAAGTATTTAAAAGTGAAAACAGTGACCCATAGTCATAAGCTGCCTTGCTAGGATGCAGATAAATTATATCAGCAGCTTGTAAGAAAGTTTTCGCTATAAATATCCTTCTCAAAAAGTCCTGAAAAAAAAAAAGAAAAAACAAATCAATAAAACATTTCAAAATCCTGACAAACTTAAGACCCTTGAGTAATTTATTTAAGGCCAGAATATAACATTTTAATGAACTTAAGACTTTTTGAACCTCCTATTATGTTCCGGGTCAAACTGACGCAGATTGAATTTAAAATATCTAGAAAAAATAGTAAAAAGTATTTTTTTTTCCAAAAGGAAACTCTCTACTTGCTTATTTAGTGAACAATGCTTGTTATGATTTTTTTTTTTTTAATTCTTATTCATTTATTTATTTTTGGATCCTTTGAAGAAATAAACATACACTGAGCCAAATTGACCCAGGCACATAATATATGTTACTCACAAATGAGCATAATGGGAGGGTTAAGGATGTGTAGGAACCAGTGCCTACAAAGATGGATCAGTGTTAAATAATTGGGGGATTGAATTTTTATCCTTTGGGGGCTGGTGTTACACGTTTTTATTCATACTTGTGATCTAATGGGACTACACTGTTGTAGTGTAACAAACACTGATGAAATATACTTTCACTTTGAACTTTGCTGTCATGATCCAAGAAATGAGTTACTTTTATATTCTTCATTCAGTTTTTATGTATTTAACTGCAAAAGTGTGAGTTGGAAATAGTGTGCCACTAATGTGTAAAATGTAAATGTCATTGAGTACATACAGTCCAGATGATAGCACACCTGACTGAATGTGTCACCATTATAAACACTGATTATCTGCTGCTGAGACTTCAAACTTAAATGTATTTTAATGAGAGGTCCGGGTTTATTTTCATCCTCGCATAAGTTGGCAGCGGAATCACCGTTTTCCAAACAGAAACATGAGCTCGGCTCTTTCTGAGGCCGATAACCAGCGTTGAGTCAGACTCTGGGTCTGAACGTGTGAAACTGAAGCTACACGTAGCACCGAGACACAGACATTTTCACGTTTTACACCATTATCTCACCACTCCATCAAAACACGGTGAGATTTTCACTAAAGTAGCACTTACTGGGATACAACTTTGATTCATTCAGCTGTGAATCAACAGAAAACTGGAAACAACACTTTTTAAAAAATATAGACACAAACCTGCGTGTCCGCTGCCATCTTGCCGGTCCCGGTACAGGAAGGACTTCTACAGTCACTTCCGGGTCACTTAAAGTTGTTGATATCATTTATTTTTTCTGTTTTAGGTGGTTTAATTTTTTTATTCATAACCTCCTGAGACCCAGGAGAGGAAAAAAACAGTTTTTATCTTTTTTTTTTTTTTTTTTTTGATAAATTAAGTGTTGGAGAAGGAAAAAACATATTTCAAAGATTTTTTTATTTTATTTTATTTTATTTTATTTTTTTTAAGTTAACTTAATCAAATTTTTATAGCATGTGCTCTGTGGGGCACAACCAGACTTCATTGATGTTGAGGATGTCACATTAATGTAATGATGCCAGCTATGGAAAAGTCCCACTAAAAACTTTTGGAATTGGGATTATGAAAATAGATAGCTTCACTGGGATCTTCCAGCAAAATAACACACCAGTTTCTCTGCAGGATCTTATAAATGTTTTAACTCGTTTTCAGAAAGACGGCATCTAACTCCAAATTGGCCTCATTTAACTCCCTAAATTGTTGAACCAATATTGGGTGAGAATGAACCTAAAGGAAAGTCAAAGCACAGTCGATTAATGGAATTAATTCAGTTAATTTACAAAATTAATATGTGTTGTGTAAATTCCTCTGATGGTAAAACTACCCATCTTCTTGGTAATAAAACGCCAGTTCCTGCAATTTCTTGGGCTGTCTTGTATTAACTGCAGGTTTCAGATCTCCCCAGAGTGGCTCAATGTTATCGAGGTCAGGAGACTGAGATGGCCACTCCAGAACCTTCACTCTATTCCGCTGCAGCCCACGAGAGATCAATTTGGCCTTGTGCTTTGATCATTGTCATGCTGAATGTCCAAGTACATCCCATGCACAGCTGGTACTAGTCCTAATGTACACTACAGTGTACATTAATTAATTATCAATTTTACCCCTAAAAAATAAATCACTTCAGCTCCAAAAAAAGAATCACTCAAAATGCTCCTTAGATGTTAACTTACTAAAAACCATAAATGTATTGAACTGAAAAACATTTTAAATATAAACTCCATGTTTACCTTTCTTTTTTTCCATAAAATGTGCTTGTTGAGCTGACAGCCATTTTTAAAAGACAGGAAAAGGCTACTTGTCATAGCCACACCCCCACACATGATTTATCACTGGAAAGCTATGGTTGTCCTCTGTAAGCAACATCAGGACTCAATTGAGTCACATTTAAAGTATCAGAGAAATCAAGGAAAAACAAATGTGCACTACAATGCACAAAAATGAATTGCTGGGTCTCCGGAGGATATGACCATTTCACATTTGGAAACCATCAAAACTCCCAATCTTTTAAAGGAAAACTCTTAAATGTATATATAAAATACACAATACCCATGACCCAACATTTCCATCAAATCAGACAAATGTTCTTGCTTTGTAACTGCATGATAGGCACACTAGAACATCTAATCCCTTTGTGTGTAGTGTGTACATGTGACAATGTTTTGGATGATGTGCTTGTAATGAAAACCTTCAGAAAGTAATTAAAATGTTAAAACAGAGTGATAACAGTCAAAAGTCACTCTGTTTTCTCTCAATTTTGCTAAAACTATTTTGTGTAAATAAATTTTAACCCATGAATTGAAGCACCTCAGATTGGGACCTAGTTTTAGGGTCAGCACTTTCCCCCCTTTGATCAAAAGGTGCTTTTCAACCAGTGGAAAATTTAGTTCCTGGAACAACTCCATTAAGTCCTCAAGGTTGAGTCAAAGTGGGGCTCTGAGACGAACTGAAATACTTAAGGGAGCCAAGACCCAGTGTAGGAGCCATATGTGTGTGTGTGTATTTTTTGGCACGTTGGTGAGTGCTGAAAGTTGTTATAGTAGGGGTGCACGTGCTCTGTCGGCACTTGAGTGGTGGTTTCATCACAGTGGATGTGTGCTTGGTGGAAACAAGTAATTCCACTCACGTCACGTGTAGTCTGTGCTGAGCAATGTTGAGTGGAATTTTCTTTTTACCACAACGCTAACATAACATTGGTTTCGCCGTTCCCTGCTTTATCTTGAATTATATGAAGCATCTGTTGTGTATTGTTAGAAATAAAGAGCAGTAACAAACATTAGAGGTGGATGTGAGTTTAGGTGAGTGCATTGTCACTGTTAAACTCCTGTGTTTAGCGTCCCAGGGCATGTTTTGTTTTGTTTTTTGTTATATCACTTGTCACCTACAAAACCCAGGGTGAGTTGACACCTTGATGTTACTATGATGTTAATACAAACCTATCTGATCCATTGCTGTGACTGAGGGGAGTGGGACTAGGAACAGTTCTGGGAGATTTTGGCCGTAACTAACTTAATTATTTATTTGTTGAATGACTACAGCTTCCAAGCTGAGCTCTTAATCTTTATCTAGAACCCTTTGTGTTTATCCTCTTCCTCAAGTCTGTTATACAGAAAAAGTAGATCCTTCTAAAGATCATTTTTATTGTTGTAACAATCTTCACCAGCAGGGGGCGGGGCAGAACACAGTAAAAAGCTATAAACACCCAGCAGCTAAAATGTTAATGCATTGAAAAAACAGACATTACTCTTTTCAGGGAAATCTTTAAGGTGATTGGCATCATTTTAATTATAGATATAAGAGACAGATTAAATGACTCAGCTTGTGAGATGACATGAACTTAAGGTGAATCCAGAAAAATAAAAATTAAAAAAACATAAGGCAGAATGTCTGAAAAAACATTGTCCTTTCCTCAACCAGGAAGTAAAGTGATTACTGGATTCTGCACATTATTTCTTAGAACAATTATTTTGTACAGGTTATAAATCAAACTATTTTGATATGTCATTAAAGACAAATAAAACGTCATTGTGAATCTTTCCAGATTTTTTTATGTCAGTGCTGAAATAGAGGTGTGTAAGAGCAGTTAAAAAAGAACACAAAATATGTACAAAGTGTTTGTATTTTAGCACATTTACTTGTTAAAGTGACCAAACTCTCAGATGAGTGAAGACATTTATACATGGACAGACCTTTAAACACAGCTATAATCACAAGCACACACAATGTTGAATATTGCCAAACTTCACTGCAAATGCTGAAATCTAAGCAAGCACTTTTTTTTGTTTGTTTGTATGTTTTTTCTTATTTCAATATTACAGTATTGTCTGATAAGATTTAACATGAGCTACACCTTGCTGACAGGTTTCATTTAAAAAATATTGAAAACAGAAATTAAACCTTAGTTGCTTGTAGGACAAAAAAAAATGCCAATGAGAAAAGAACATTTAAATGTCCAGTCTTGATCAAAGATATTTTCCTTACAATTCTGATACCTCTCTGGTAGATTTTTTTAACCTTACAAAAGCAATCCAATCATCATTTTTCTCTATTTTTTATACCAAAAATCAAGACATAAACACTTTTCTAGATTTCAGGTATTTGTGTTGTAGCAACTGAAGTCTTCAGTTTAGAACCCTCAAAAGAGAACCACTACATATAAAAAATATTACAGAAACAGATCACAAAAAAAGTGATGGCAGTGAAGCAGGTGATCAATCAATATGGTACCATAGCAACTGAAGACTTGCATCAATGAAGAGTGGTGGAGATACACACCTTATACAACTAACACACGTTTTTCACATACTGCACAGATCAAAATAGAGGATAGAGTCTGACAGTCTGACCATCACATGACTTGGTTGTAGTCATCCTCAGGTTATTGTTGTCCTGTACCATTGACAATGAAAAAGATTATGAGTCCGATAATAATGAGGCCAACAACCACTCCAACACCGATGTACACAGGTTTCATCTTATTCTTGTGTTCCCATTTCTTCTTTAGCTGATGTGAAGTCTTCTGAAAAGTTTTGCTCTGGGGGAAAAAAAAATCGTACAAAATCATGATTTTTGTTGTTGTTGTTGTTTTAGTTATATTGTGATATAACCAAACCATCATCGCATGTGTAATACTCTTAACAGACACGACACTACACTGAAAAAACTGAAATCCAAGAAAGAGTTGATTTTTCAAAAGAATTACAAGAAACAAAACAGTCGCATGTTTCTTACGTTGTTAACCATTTTTTCATTTTATTCTCTACAAGCAAGCATCATTTTTAAGTCCGTCTATGCATCTACAAACACACAAACTTATTTTCAGAAGCTCCAGCTCCATCTAAGGTGTAGATCTTTGACTTTTCCTGAGTGCATGCCAAAAAGGGGGTTGACAAGCAGTACAAACCGAGTCATTCACCTGAACCATGCAACTTAGAATGGTAACATCAATACAGTGGTGTGTTGTTTCCGTCACTTTAACAAAACTTCAGATCCACCTCACCCACTCCAGTAGCTCATCAGTCTGGTTCTCCAGGTTTCCCAGATCAACACCTCTCTCATTAATCTTGTTCTGATTTTCCAGCATGATGACCTTCACCTCCTCCGCTGCATCCTGGGCCTGCTGCAGGCGACTCCTTCCATTCTCCTACCCAATCAACACACAACAAGATTTCAGAGAGATTAGCCCAGTGATTCAAGACTGTTCCCAGAGCTTTACGTGCAGTGTTGTCTTTATGTTCTAGAAAAATCTGCACCCAATGTGACGCTTTGTTGTTTTGGAAGATGTGCATGAACATAGATGGATGGGACTTGGCCTTTTTCTGTCACCGTTGAATCATCTTGGAAGGTCACAAACGAGCGATATCTTCAATCTAACTCTTCAAATGTTTAAAAGAACATAATACAAGCAACAGCCTCCAGTCAGAAAATGTGAGGTCCATGTGGAAGAGTTAAAAACTGCAGTTCTTACAGAATGTGCTTGACACTGGGTACAAAAAGGTCAGAAACAACATACACACCATTCCAAAAGAGACAATATGCAGTTAACAAAAGCATGGATAAAAAAACCCATCAGGCCGCTGAAATCCTTGATATCTTGGGGAGGCTCTGAGGAAGACAGTGAGATCAGTCTCTGAAATGACTGTGCTCAAGCATGCTTCAACCCTGAATTCCAGTTTGTTCAGCCAGTGAAACCAAAAGTAAACTCAGGCACGATACACTTCTTTGCTTTGGCGTACTTCAGAGAGGTGTGCTGCAACGCGGTACAGTCCATGCATGAGCACAAGGACACAAACAAGAATATGATGTATAATCCATGACGTATGATCACCGCGACTGCTCCTCTTGACGATCATTTTTTAATTGTAGGAGTGTTAAAAGTAAGTACTGTAGTGGAAGCCAAGTTCTCAGTGTTCTCTATTGTGCTGTTTTTTTTTTGTTTTTTTTTTGTTAAAGTTATTTTTTTGGCCTTTGTGCCCTTAATGGATAGAGGAGGACAGTGGATAGCGTCGGAAAGGGGAGAGAGAGTGGGGAGTGACATGCGGGAAATGGGCCACAGGACGGATTGGAACCCGGGCCGCCCGCTCGAGGGCAAGCCTCATGGTGCGCAGCCATATCCACTCGGCCATCCGCGCCCATTGTGCTGATTTTAATGAGACTACATCTTGTTAACAGATGCTTCATGATGGCATAAGTGGCCAGCGGGGGCAATCATGCTTGAGTACAGCATGGTGCAAATAACAACTATGACCGTTAAATATTCCTAAAAATCTCCCATAAAAGGTTTGAAATATGACTTTTGCACTATTATGCGTAAGTCTGATTCACACATTGAATTGAACATTCATTCATTGGAGTAGTGTGACTGTGAGCCGTACTGGCCAGCAGGGGAACAGCACTGCAGGGGGGCAATCATGCTTGAGTGTGGTCAGTGTGACTGCGCCCCTATATATTCTTAAAAATCTCCCATTAAAAGTTTAAAGTATGTCTTTCACAATACTCAGATTTCGCATGAAGGTCACTCACTTTGCTCATCAAAGTGAATGACCAAAGTATTTTTTAATAACAAGTGAGCACATTACCAAAAACTCTGTCAAGTTATGATCTAAAATCTAGTTGTTTGGACAGGTTTACTGAGTCGCCTCTTTGACATCGATCAGACTGGATTTAGGTTTGTTTCATAAACACAGCTGTTATATGTTTCTTGAGCAGACAAAAGCAAAAGCACTGAATAACAAAAGCTGTTATTCATTTAAATGAAATCATCCCTTTAAAACCAGCAGTCTAACTCACAGCTAAGAAAGAGAAAGAAACATGTGTTGAGGTACAACAGGCTTCCCCAGTTTCACAGGAAAATGTTGAGAAAAAGACAACAACTCATCAGCACTACACAGGTAAAGAGCCATCAACAAGCAGACAGGAGCAGGAAAGTGAAAGAGTTCTGTCATAATAAGTTTTGAGTCTTGAGTAATGAGAGAAAAACCCCATGTCACATGTTTGCAGGAAGAGGAAACCAACAGATAGAATAAAACATGTAGCTTGCACCCTCAGCATCAGTGTTTACCACAGTCTCAAAATTCAGCCAAATTCAGCTGAGGATGTTTTTTCACAGGAACTGCTGCCCATTCCTGCTCCCTTCTTTGCTTCCTTCCTCCTCTCACTGCCTCCCTGCCTCCCTCCTGTCTGTATTCATCTACCTGGTATTATTTAAGGAAGCCACACCTACATCATTTCATGGTAGTATGACACTACATTTGTTAAGAAAAGGGCTGTTTTCTTTCTGTTCTGTGCTAAAAGTATGATATAAGGGCACATGCTCAGAGTTTAATGATGATGTTGATTGTTAATAAAGTCACTTTTGTTCACAACTTAATTGACTATAGAAGAAATGCCTAGTTCGTAGGATAGTTATTACTCTAAGGACACCACTGTTCTGACCTGTCATAATGTTTTTCTTTCTTTCTTTGTGTAACTTAGTTATATGCTGTGTTATTTTAATTGCTAGGTGTATTGGGTTTTTGGTGTGTGCTTGCATGTGAGTGTGTGTGGGTGCAGGTGTGGATCCCCAGCATAGCTGAGCTTGCCAGCTGATTGGGCGCGTCCAAAGTGGTGCATCTTTAAGAATTTAAGAAGAGAGGTCTGTCAGCTGATGGCAGGGGAATCCCCACCTCCCTCACCTTCCAACCAGCCGAGTTTGTTTGTTTCTTGGTTGACAGTATGGGTGATTCTTTCATTTATTTACTGTGATCTATTAAAGGTATTTGTTTCTGTTAATTTAGGGGTTAAAATTCACTTTAACTTATCATTTGGGTTAGTTAAATTAAGAATCACCCTGATGTATTTTCAGATTGTTATTTGTTGGAAACTTCCGTTCTTTTCTTTATTTTGTTGTCAAATAAAGTAGAAGAGCTTCTGAATTTATTTAAGTTCTTCTTCTTGGGACCTGGGGAAAATGGGTTTTTATCATGCTGTGTTCTGGCCCCCGAGACGGGGCATAACAACCACCTTACTCCTCCTTCATCTTCACTCCTGCTTTCCCCCTCCTGTGATGAACCTGAATAGCCCACGTCATGACTCTGACTGAAAACTATAATTATCTGAACGTCCAATGGTTTTATAAATATAAGTTATTTAGACATGTGTCATGTAATTTCTGTCTTCAACCTGCTCAGATTAACTCTTTGTTGCAAAGTTTCTACGCTCAAAAAAACGTAACACTGACTTCAATTAAATTAATAACGTCAACTGGTTCCATTTAAATACATCAGGTTAGTCGACAGCAATGCTTTTCGGGTCAAGATTTTTTACTGACAAGTAATGTTGTGCACTAACCTGAAATATTTACATGGAATCAGTTGACATAAAAAAATTAATTCAACTTAACTTTTTTTTTTAGTGTATCTCCTCTGGAGGTCATTAACTGTTATTAAAGACATGAATAGTTTGTATAAAATGACAGTGATCTTACCATGTCTCTTGCGTCTTTTGCTGTGTTTGAGTTGAAGCCGTCTGTGACCAGATCAAAACCAAGTAAAGGACTCCGCTCAGCTTCACAAACCTCCTGAGTTTTAAGCATAGCCAGGTGTTGTGCATTGCTTGCCAAGAAAAACCTGTGTAGCATGTTGACATTCACGTTTTAATAATTCAAGCTCACCCATTTCACTTTCACTTCTCAGTAGTAACGTCAGTGTGATCATTGGTTTCTTATAATTGAACAAACTTCTATGAAATCGAACACGTTCCTGTTTTGTAACTGTATGATGAAATACACATACCTGACTCAAGTCTTTTAGAATGGTATCCCATTAGACTGTTAAAAACTGTTTCAATTATGATGATTAAAGTGCAAAGTTAAATGTTTGTTTGTTTCCACCTTCTCTCTCTTTAAAATCATTGATCTTTGCACTGCAAAAACAGAAATCTAAGCAAGTCATTATGTCTTATTTGTAGTAAAAATTGTCTTATTGTTCTTAATTTGAGCCACATTCACCAGACCAGGTCATAAAAATGTCTCATTTCAAGTTTTTTAAAGACAAAAATGAGGTGTGAATTGCTTGTTACAAGTAAAACAAAATCTGCCAATTGGATAAGATAAAAGACTCTTGTTTTAAGACATCTTTCTAATTTCAAGAAACTCCCCGGGCGAATTCGTCTTATCCCATTGGCAGATTTTTTTTGACTTGTTACAAGCAATTTACACCTCATTTTTGTCCTCAAAAAACTTGAAATAAGACATTTTTATGACCTGGTCTGGTGAATGTGGCTCAAATTAAGAACAATAGGACAATTTTTACTACAAATTAGACATAATGGATTGCTAAGATTTCTGTTTTTGCAGTGTGCAATACATCCATATTAGGGGTGTTATGATTCATCTTATCAATCAATGAATTGTTTAATATTCCCATTATATGATGCCATGGAATAATACTGTATAATATCTATGTGGAGGCACAAAAGCAGAGGTATCAGATAAACGTGCTGGTTAAATTTTTGGCCATAAAATTACTGGATTTATTCCAAGATGCTGAACTTTTGAATGAAGCAGTATCATCCTTGAATTATAGCAACAAGACATTATGATACAAATCAAATTGTTGTTGAACTGAATTGTTATGCCCAGAATACATATGTGAGTTCTATTTACTGAAACTGTTTGAGCTGGCTTAGTCTGTCATTTGATAAAACCATAATCAAAATTTCCCTTTGGAACTTACCCAAGAAAAACAAGTTTCATTCTTCAAAGAACTAATGGTTCATGAAGCCCATTAAACTTCCCAGGTGGAGTAACATTTGAGGAAATAGATGAACTGAAAAGGCAAGGGGAGTGGCTAGTTGTAAATGAAAGAATAAGAAAGTGATTATATCAAGCCCTTAAAAGGGCAACAGCAAATGGGTCTAGACTTATTAAGTATTTGTTGAGTGACTACAGCTTCCAGGCTGAGCTTTAACTCTTCATCTGGGACATGTTCTTTTAATTCTCTACCTCGAGGCTGTAATGTTGAATATGTAAGCCCTTAGAAAGTAACTTTTATTGTTGGAGTAGCAATTTTCACTAGCAGGGGGCAGGGCAGGACATAGTAACTCAGGCTGGTTCTCGCAATAACAAGGGGAGAGAAAAAACTCCTGTAGGTAAGCTGTAAACGATAGAATGAAAGACTATAGTGTTGTGTAACCTTGGTGAAACTAAAAAGCGAGATTAATTTTATGTTTTAGTGTCCAGTCTATGATGACTTAAGGCATTTACTTTTTAGGAAGATGTCTTTGATTTATGATGACTTCTTTTGGCGTACATACACACAACAAGAAAATGATTATATCAAACCCTAAAATGGGAAACTGGTAATGGATCTAAACTTGTATTTGTTGAATGACTACAGCTTCCAGGCTGAGCTCTAACTCTTCATCTGGGATTTGTTCTTTTAATTCTCTACCTCGAGGCTATAATGTTGAATATATACACCCTTAGAAAGTAGTTTTTATTATTGTAGTAGCAATCTTCACCAGCAGGGGGCAGGGCAGGACATAGTAACTCAGGCTGGTTCTCCAGTAGAAGAGGACTGAGTAACTGGGTTCATAACATAGACTGTATAATGATCTATATACAGTCATTGGTTCATACCAGCATTCAAATGTGTGAAGAAAATTTTTTTACATTAAGTCTTCATGGATTTACCACAGAAGGCTGATATGGTGATATGAGCAGATTAGAGCTATATATGAAAGTTTAGGACACAATCTTAACATTACTATGAACCCTACAGTTCAAAGATTTACCTGTGTCAGCAGCTAAAATGTTATTGCGTTGAAAAAAAACAGACCTAAATCTTTTCAGAGAAATCTTGAAGATGATTGGCATCTTTTTGATCATGAATCTGAGAGAAAGACAAAATGACTCAGCTTGTCAGAGATGACATGGACTTGAGTTGAACTAAGATAAATAAAAATAAAGAAACAGAAAGCAGGATGTCTAAAAAACATATTGTTAGATCCTCAAACAGGACATTAAGTGATGACTGGAATGGAGGAGTCTTCACATTGTGACTCTTGAAAATTCATTTGTACAGGTTACAAATCAAACTATCTGATATATGATTGAAGACAAATGAAACATGTGAGTCGTACTATTTTTTATCATCTGAAGCTGCAGTAGAGGTGTGTAAGAGCAATTGTAAGACAGGAATAAAAGAGCACAAACATGAGGAAAATGTTTGTATTTTAGCACATTTACCTGTAAAAGTGACCAAACGCACAGATGTGATTACAATTATACACAGACAGACCCTTTTACACAGCTTTATATACAGTTTAATTACACACAAACTTTTGTATTTGATTTAATACATGAGAAACTTTAATAAGACAGAATATCTGTTCATTTTTTCTAATTTGAAGGTGAAGGATTTCACCTAACAGATGGCTTTTGAAGTAGGTCAGTCAAATTTTACCAAACCACACTGCAAATACTAAAACTCTAAACAAGTGTTTATGTCTTATTTCTAGCAATATTGTCTGATAAGATTTAGCATGAGCATCACTTATTTGACAATTGTAAAATGTCTCTTTCCCAGATATTTAGAAACAGAAACTATACCTGAATAGCTTGTAAGGCAAAAAAAGGAAATCTGCAGTAGGAAAAGAACATTTTAATGTCAAGTCTTACTGAAAGACTTTTCTCCTATTTCAAAGAACTAAACAAACACATTTTAGATACCTTTTTTAAATCAGTTCAGGCCTCATTTTTGTCTTTTAATATATTGAGATGAGACATTGTTATGGATTTGTCATTTTGATGTGGTTCATATTAAGTCACAGAAGATAATTTCAATCAAAAGTAAGACAAACAATCAATTAGATTTCAGTTTTTTGCAGGGTAGTAACTGAATCATCAGCCAAATGGATCCTGTCTTCAGTTCAGCACCAAATGTTCTTTCTTCTTTTTTTCTCTTGATTAATGTCCTTAACTGAGAACCTCTACATATAATGAATAGTATAAAAAACAGCTTTATTGTGGGTTTATTTCTCTCTATTAGTACAGAGATGCCCAAACAGTTCTTGTTGAAATTTATTATCATGACAACTTTTGCCTTCTTCTAATGTCCTTTAACCGAGACATGATCACAGCAAAGCAGCTGATCAATCAATGGTACCATAGCAACTGAAGACTTGCACCAAAGTGGTGGAGATACACACCTTATATAGCTAACACACATTTTTCACATACTGCAGAGATCAGAACAGAGGATAGAGTCTGACTTTCTGATGATCACGTGACTTGGATTTCATGTCTTATTCTCCTGTCATCATCCTCTGGTTATTGTTCTCCTGTAGCACTGACAATGGCATAGATTATGAGTCCGATAATAATGAGGCCAGCAACCACTCCAACACCGATGAACACCACCTTCATCTTCTGGTTTTCCCATTTTTTCTTCTGCTTCACTTGATATGTAGTCTTCTGAAACGTTTTGCCCTGGGAAAAAATCAGAGAGAAACAGTGTTTTATTGTAATGCAACCAAATCATCTTTCCACGTGTGATAGTCTGTGGCATGAATTTTTATGTTTGGGGGAACAAAAATCTGACATGCTTTAGAGTTACTAAACATTAGCACACAAACTAATTTGTCAACATTAGATATTTATAAGTATCTATTTCATTTCTGTTCAGCAAAGGTGGGCCTTTCTACATGGAGTTTGTGTGTCCTCTCTGTGCATGTGTGGATCCTCCCAGGGTCCTCCAGCTTCCCCCCACAGTCAAAACACATGCTCATAAGGTTAAGTGGTGACTCTAAATTGCCGTCCGGTGTGTGTGTGTGTGTGTGAAGGTTGTCTGTCTCTATGTGTCAGCCCTGTGGTTGGCTGGCAACAAGTCCAGGGTGTACCCCACCTCTCACCCTAAGACAGCTGGGACAGGCTCCAGTCACCAGCGACCCAGAACAGGATAAGCGGTAGAAATTGAATGAATGAATAATTCGTCTCCCAATTATTTAGGCGACTACTCATGGATGAGGAAAAAATTTAATATTTTGTCTGTAACATTTTCAGTCTTTCTGGGTGTGAGAAATATAATTTTAAAAGTAAAATCTGAGCTCCAAAAACTGCTCTTCATGGTAGTGGAGGGGTTTGCATGTGTATGTGAACCTGGTAGCTTTGCTCTTGGTAGATTTGGCCTCGACAGAGTCTCTAAGTAGAGAATCTGTATGCGAGGTTTTAGTCCCCACCTTTGAGGGGATTTCTTATGCATCTTGTGGGAGGTCAGCGACATGGAACCTTTAGAGTCAAGTTTTAAGACTTTTTGTGGAAGAGGCAGCTTAAGGTAGTAGCCCAATGGCAAACCAAAGCTGCAAACTTTTGGGCTGCCAAAATGAAATCCTGACAAACTGTTGGGCAGCTCAGTATGGAAAGCAAAAAGCAGCTGACCCCCATTGAGTGTACTGTAGGGCAGTGGAAGGAGCATCATGGAATATTCATGAATCTGACTGGGTAATCTCAGAGTTACAGCAGGAATATTAGTTTCCAGGTCTGTTGCAAAAAGTATCTTAGGGTGTGGTCACACTGGCCATCCGAACCGTGCTAAAGCACACTTCAACCCTAAAGTCCAACTCACTTGGCCAGTGTGACCACAATTAAAATGAGGACATGATGCATAATCCGTGATGTATAATTGCAACAACCGCTTCTCTCGACAATCGTTTCAAAAAATGGTAGGTTGTTGAAAGGCTGTATCAGACGAAAATGACTTGACAGAAGCTACAATGTGACTGAAATTGTAGCCATATTCTCTGTGTTCCCAGACACCTGACAATGATGTCAGCGGGCCATGCATGTGTCGGCAATCATGCTCAAGTAATATCTGAGAAGTGTGACGGCAAGTTTTACTGGCCAACAGGGGAAAGGCTCTGTAGGGGGTCAATCGTGCTCTGAATGGCCAGTGTGGCAATGCCCTAACTCATTTAAGGCTTCACTTGGGACCAGACTTGAGTACCACTGTTTTAACATGATTACCCTAACAATAGTGGTCTCACTGCATAAAGTTGCCCTGGAGCAGCAAACAAAAAAATCATAGTTTTAATACACTAACAGAGCCAAAATTAATCTTTTAAAAA
Source organism: Thalassoma bifasciatum (assembly GCA_008086565.1). NCBI lineage: Eukaryota > Metazoa > Chordata > Actinopteri > Labriformes > Labridae > Thalassoma > Thalassoma bifasciatum. The sequence goes on along the minus strand of RPOG01001408.1, from coordinate 35,547 downwards.
AACAAATTAAAAAACCCACTATCATACTTATGAATGTACATGCACATATTTTTGTTTTCAAAGATTCTGAAGTTAAATTGTGGTAAGAAACAGTACTCAGTGTATTAATTCATGGGGCTGAGTCTTGTACAGTTTTGTCCTTAAACAGAGACACCCCCCCCCAGATAAAATGACACCCAACTATCTGCCATATATTTTGGTTACAGAAACATCTTGTGTCTAAATGAACAGGGTAATAACAAAAATAAGTTGTTAACACGTAGAGTGTTCGCACATGTCATCACACTGCAAAAACTGAAATCCAAAGAAAGTGCTGACATCTTATTTTAGTGGTAGACATTTAAAGAAACTTAACACTACGTCTCTTACCTCATTTTTTAAAATTTCTATTTGTATGTACACTGCCTGGCCAAAAAAAAAAAGTTGCCACCTGGATTTAACTAAGCAAATAGATACGAGCCTCCTATTACTGCATGGGCTAATATCTTTCGGCTGGCAATAAGTTATTTAACCCCAACTGGTGCAATGAGTTGCTTCTCATTTCCTAAACAACCATGTAGAAAGACACATCCCGTGGTTGTGGAAAAGATGTTAGTCTGTTTGAGAAGGGTCAAATCATTGGCATCAAGCAGAGAAAACATCTAAGGAGATTTAAGAAACTACTAAAATTGGGTTAAGAACTGTCCAACGCATTATTAAAAACTGGAAGGATAGTGGGGACCCATCGTCTTCCAGGAAGAGATGTGGCCGGAAAAAAAATCCTGAATGATGGTGATCGGCGATCACTTAAACGTGTGGTGAGATCAAATCGAAGAAAAACAACAGTAGAACTCAGGGCTATGTTTAATAGTGAAAGTAAGAGCATTTCCACACGCACAATGAGAAGGGAACTCAAGGGATTGGGACTGAACAGCTGTGTAGCCTTAAGAAAACCACTAATCAGTGAGGCTAACCGGAAAAAAGGCTTCAATTTGTTAGGGAGCATAAAGATTGGACTCTGGAGCAATGGAAGATGGTCATGTGGTCTGATGAGTCCAGATTTACCCTGTTCCAGAGTGATGGGCGCATCAGGGTAAGAAGAGAGGCAGGTGAAGTGATGCACCCATCATGCCTAGTGCCTACTGTACAAGCCTGTGGGGGCAGTGTTATGATCTGGGGTTGCTGCAGTTGCTCAGGTCTAGGTTCAGCAACATTATGTTTCCAAAGAATGAGATCAACTGACTACCTGAACATACTGAATGACCAGGTTATTCCATCAATGGATTTTTTCTTCCCTGATGACACGGGCATATTCCAAGATGACAATGCCAGGATTCATAGAGCGAAAATTGTGAAAGAGTGGTTCAGGGAGCATGAGACATCATTTTCACACATGGATTGGCCTCCACAGAGTCCAGACCTTAATCCCATTGAGAATCTTTGGATGTTCTGGAGAAGACTTTGTGCAGTGGTCAGACTCTGCCATCATCAATGCAAGATCTTGGTGAAACATTAATGCAACACAGGATGGAAATAAATCTTGTGACATTGCAGAAGCTTATCAAAACAATGCCACAGTGAATGCTGTAATCAAAGCTAAAGGCGGTCCGACAAAATATTAGAGTGTATGACCCTTTTTTGTGGTGACTTTTTTTTTTGGCCAAGCAGTGTATGTATGTATGTATGTATGCATGTATCTATCTATCTATCTATCTATCTATCTATCCACACACACTCAGTTTCAGGACTCTGTACTCCAGGAGAGTCACGCAGTGCAATGTGGGAATCTTGTGACCTGCTTCCTGACCTCCGGACGGACATTTTCCTTGTGGCATGTCCTGCACTCGCTTCGTCATACCCAGGGAGACCAGCCTGTTTCATTCATCTTAGGAAACAATAGGAAATACCTCTCTAAAAATACTCCCATAAAACACTATCAGGATGTAAATTGTACATTTGTTTTCCTCTCCAGCTCCACCTAAGGTGTATTTTTAGACACCAATATGACTTTTCCTGAGTGCATGTGGACAGGGAGTCAGTAAGCAGTAAACACCGAGTCATTCACCTTAACCATACAGTTCAGAAACACACACACACACACACACACAGGAGCATTAACAGCGTAGTGTGTATCCACCTCACCTTCTCCAGCAGCTCGTCAGCCCGGTCCTCCAGGTCTTCTAGTTTGCCAGCTCTCTCATCAGCTTTGTTCAGGTTGTCCAGCATGATGTCCTTGACCTCCTCCACTTCCTGCTGGGCCTGCTGCAGGCGGCTCCTTCCATTCTCCTACCCAATCAACACACAGAGCAAGATTTCAGAATGGTTAACCAAGTGATCCAAGACTGTTCCCAGGACTACAGGTGCAGTGTCCTCCTTATATTCCAGAAAAATCTACACCCAATGTAGTGCTTTGTTGTTCTGGGAGACGTGCATGAATACAGATAGTTAGCAGAGCCTTCTTCCTCACAGCAATTTTGAATTTCTACAAAGATCCTGAGGGTCATGCAACAAAACATTGAAGTGGTAGACTCAAATAAATTTTACCAGAGCTGAGCTGGAGAAAAATATCTGCTGTCAGTCAAGTCAAATGAGGCTGGAGCCGACTGGAGCCCAATAACCATCAGAGGTTGTCTGAGAGAGAAGAGCTTTAAGAACAACAAACCTCTTTAAAGGCCTCGTCTCCTTACACGAAATTTCCCATTTGAACTTTGACAGAGAGCAGCAAACATGGGACATTGAAAGGTGGAAAAAGTTTGATTCTCTGAGGAGAAAATATTGACCCTTGATGGTCCTGATGGCGTCCAACGTTACTGTCATGATGAAGAGATGTTTTCTAGGGGGCACAGTCAAGGGTACGCCATCATTATCTGCTTTTCCCTTCAATGGAACTATGGAGCTGACAGATGTACAGGGGGGTTAAACTGTCTGTGTGGAGATGTTACAGGGGGCGTCCTTCATGACTGAGGGCCCTGCTCTGTGTGTTAATGACTGGGTTTTTCAACAGGACAATACTGCAGTTCCCAATGTCCGCCTGATAAAGAACTTCTTCTTCTTTCAGAGGAATGATCTCACTCTTTTGGATCATCCTGTGAGTTCCCGCTGATTTAAATCACAGTGAGAACATCATGGGATGGATGGAGGGGGACTTAAACAAAAATAGACGTCAGGACGTCAACCAAACATGAAGCATCTTCATCACTTGGAACAACATTCACACTCACCTCCTGGAAACACCCACATCAAGCATCAACAAATTAAGTTTTGAAGTGATCAACATGGAGCAGTGGAGCTCTTCTTTACTGAGGCCTTTTTTCAAACTTTTAGATAGATAGATAGATAGATAGATAGATAGATAGATAGATAGATAGATAGATAGATAGATAGATAGATAGATAGATAGATAGATAGATAGTACTTTTATTGATCCCTTTAGATGTGTCCATCAGGGAAATTGACGTCTCCATCACAATTCACAGCACTGTACAAATACACAATAGGCATTCAAAAGAGTCAGCACCATTAAAAATATATAAAAATATATAAAAAGAAAATAAAGTTAAACATAAATAGAGCTTTAAGATGTATTGAAGTATGCTGTGTGTACCTGAGAGGGATTCTGTATGTGCATAGGAACAGGAATATCATAATAATATACAACAATATAAGATATAATAATAATAATAACAGCAGTGATTGTATAATAATAATGATATAGCAATGATGATAATAATATTATAATGGTAGCAGTAGTAAAAAATATACAAATAGCAGCTAAAATAATAATAATAACTTTAATCATAATAGAGGCAGTAATAATAACAATAATTACAATGTACCTCTCTTATTTACAATCTCTTATTTACATAATACACATGATATATATTATCATGCACATATTTCTAAAGGGAATTTCACAGTTTTATTAAGTGTTAAAGTATATTGCATATTTGTAAAGTGATTGCATGCATTGCACCTGAGAGTCAAGTTGTTGGAAAAAGTCACAGATTATAAACTTTGAAGGGGAATTCCCTGTTTTTTTTTAAGCCTTTTTCACTTTAAATGTTGTTTCCAATACATTTTTCTTTCTGTCTCTCACTCTTCTTACTTCTTTCTGCGTTTCAAAACTCTACTTAGAACCTTTTTCAGATCCAAAATCATAAAAATATAAATTTGTGGAATTTTTCAATAGGTCTCAAGATTTGGGTTTGGTGTGTTTCCAGTAACATTTGAGCACATTTTAGAAAAACTCTGTGAAGTTATAATCTTAAATCTATTTGTTTGGACAAGTAAACCAGATTGTCTGTTTGATATAGATCAGACTGGATTTAGGTTTGTTTCATAAACACAGAGCTACATTCCTGCAGTGAATGTTCAGTCAGGTCAAGCTGTGACATGTTTTTTAAGCAGACAAAACCAAAAGCACATTCACTGGTGGCTGCTGTTCAGACCTGGAGCGACTCATCATGAGAAAACTGAGAGTTAAACTCAAAAGTGAAAGAAACATGTTGTGATGAGGTAAAACAGGCTTTTCCAGTTTCAAATGTTGCAGCAGAAGTGAAAAGGACAACAACTCAGCAGCACTACAGACAAGTAAAAAGAACCAAAAACATCAGAGCAGGAAAGTTAGAGAGTAGTTGTGCTATGATGGGTATTCAGTCTTGAGTAATGAGAGGAAACTCCCATGTGAGATGTTGACAGGAAGAGGAAACCAACAGATAAAACAAAACACTTCGCCTACACCCTCAGCACCTGTTTACCACACGTTTCACCGTCACTTTCTCTTCTGCAGACGGTGAAAACCCCAGACTGAACTCCCTCCATGTGACCCACTGTTAGGTAACTATTTAGCCCAGTTTGAAGAAAATGTGGGCAAACAGAAGTGTGTGTTTAAAATTCAGCTGAGGACGTGGTTACTCAGGAACTGCTGCCCATTCCTGCTCCCTTCTTTGCTTCCTTCCTCCCCTCACTGCCTCCCTGCCTCCCTCTTGTCTGTATTCATCTACCTGGTATTATTTAAGGAAGCCACACCTACATCATTTTATGGCTTTTTTTTTTTTAAATCAAAAGACAGTGTGGTGCTCCATCTGTTAACTCTTTAATGACCTCACCAAAATAAAAAGAATATACCTGTCTTTGATTGCACTTCCTATTACAATGGGTAAGGGATAACTACAACTTTTTTTTTTTTTTTAACCAACAAACCTTTTAGATTTAAAATAGTAATCTCTACCCAATGGTTGAAGTGTCACTTAGTGTTTACCATATGAAATGTCATACAAATACCACAAATAGTCAAAAATGTCAAATAAAATGCTAAGTTAGAAAGAAAGTAATTACTCATAACTATCCAGGGCATTGAGCAGTTTTGATTTCTGTAAATGCCACAAAATATTCAGCAATGTTATTTATACACAGGAAACAATATAAAACAAGGGAAAACTTTTTTTTTATAAATTTTTCTTCTTGACTAAAGTGTAAAAACTAAAAGTTATCTCATTCACTTTACTTGTGATTTAATGCTACAGTGCAAAAAAATTCATCTTGTATAAAGATAAAATAAAAATTATAGACAAAGTGCAAAACTAACTTGTCTTCAACGTGTCATCTCAACACTCAACTGTGGTGGTGCAACAAAACAAATGTTTTCCAGGCACAAGATCAATCACATTCTTCTACCAAATGGGAGAGTTTGAGTTAAGTTAGGTGCTCCTCTTATTGAAATATAGTAACTCAAAATGTGCCAAACCATTTGGTAGAGGAGGTAGTTAACCCTTTATTGCCAAACATACCATATTCAATACATGAGTTCAAAGACCTCTATCTCATCAACAAGATGGTTTCTTTTAAAACTTGTTTAAGATGTTTTTAAGAACATATTCTACCACCTTGATGACTGTCATATCACTACAGTCAGCTCAAGTTGTATTTCGGCCCTTTTCTAAATGTCTGCTCTCATTAAATCATCAACTCACATATTTTCAGGAAAATCATTGCAGCAAGAGTAATATAAAGATAGTAACTCTTTTTAAAAAAATAAGTGTTTCTTGCATCAAATGAATGCATATTTACTAAAAAACTTAGATAATATAGTTTGCAAAACTACCAAGTGTACAAAATGTGATACAAGAAATATATCATGAATGAAATGATAAAGAAATATTGTTTGTGCATTTAGGTAAAAGGGTTAATAAACATCTCAGTTCCAAAAAGTTTGGATTTTCTGCTTATGTTTTGATGGGTCAGGCTTTACAGGTTCAAAGGGTTAAAAAAAAAATGCATTTTTTTTCTGTTCTGAGCCAAAAGTCTGATTGAAGAGTACATGCTCAGAGTTTAATGCTGGTCAATAAAGCCACTTTTGTTCAAAACTTAATTGACATTCAAGGAAGTGTCTGATTTATAGGACAGCTATTACTCTAAGTACACCACCTTCACTCCTCCTTCATCTTTACTCCTGTTTTTCTGCTTCTGTGATGAACCTGATCATGACTTTGATTGAAAACTATAGTTTTCTGAATGCGCAATGGTTTTATAAATTTAAGTTATTTAGACATGTTTTATCTAATTTCTTTCTTAAGTTTTTTTAATCTATACATTCACGTTTCTTGTTACAAAAATGACATTTATGGACTAGTTTTTCTTTTTTTTCGTGTCTATTTCGGCACACTTATCATTCTGAAGTCGTCACATCTGATATGAGCTCGTGCTCACTGCGCCAACCTTTAAAGGCAACGAGCCTGCTCACAGTAACTCTCTGTTTAAAATAAGTTTATATCTTTCTTCTGGAAGTTTTTAACTGTCATTAAAGTGAGTAGGAGTTTTCAAAGTTATGAATAGTTTGTATAAAATGACAGTTGTCTTACCATGTCTGTTGCGTCTCTTGCTGCTTAAGTTGAAGTCTTCCGTCACCGGACCGAAAACATTGAGAGGACTCCACTCAGCTTCACAAACAGGAAAAGAAACTAAACACCTCCTGAGTGTAAAGCCCGAGTTTTAAGCGTTGTGCATTTCTCTCCAAGTAAAGCCAGGTTAACGTGTTTGAATTCCTTTTTTAAAGACCAGAGCCCGGACACCTCACTTCTGCTCCGTGTAACCACAATGTGGGACTTTGAGCTGTCTAACCGTGGTGCGTTCACTGTAGTTCAGGAAAGGTTAAAATTACCATAGTTGATCATGTGACCTCACGCAGAGGGGACGTTTCCGAGCTACTTTGAATATCGTTGACAGGTTGGTGCTTCTAGTGGCTTCGTTTGCAAAAGGAAATTCCCCAAACTTTTCTCATCAACATCTTGCTTATATTTTGTTACGTTTGAGCAATTTACTTTTCAATGTTTGACTGTTAGTTGTTCATATGAAGTTGTGGTTGTTTTTACTTTAGATGACATAAACTCAATTCAACTGCAATTTATAACTGGTGTCCTTCCTATGTTAACAAAATTAAATCTAATGCTCATGGAAAGGCCTGTACATTGAATCTGAGAGTAAACAACTGTTTATATGTAAAGCTTTAACCCTGTTATGTGAGTCTCAACACTGTCACACCTACATTTTCATATATGGGTCAATGACAAAAAGAGGGTCTAAAAACGTATTTTTAAAAGGTTCTTTGAAAATGGATAAAAAACATTTTTCTGACAGAAGAATGATGTTTTCTAACAGATTTCAGTAGTTGACCAACATTTCAAAGATTTTAGGTTCATTATTTTTTAGTATTTTTAATTTGAGCACCCAAAAATGTCAGGTGGCGCAACCAAATATATTAAAATATATTTATATGTTCCTGTTATTTTTTCTGTGTGAAATTATTGGCAAGTATCTCTCAAGTGTCTGTAGTGACTCATACATTTTCATTTTGTGTGTTTCATTTCTTTTATTTGTGAATAAGATAAATAATTTGATGTTAAAATAACATTTCACATTATTACATTGGTTGTACCACCTGACATGGAAATTGTTCCAGTCACCAATGAANTTAATTTCTCAACAGTTTAAAATTATTTTTGTTTGCAAAGAATGTTTTATTTAAAAAGGTTCAAGCATAAAATAATGCCACTGTGTTTTTAATTTCAATTAACAATAACTGACATTCAATTTTTAGAGTTTAATTACTGTGGATACTTGTCAGGGCGGTTGCACCACCTGACATTTTGGGGGTTTGAGGAACCAAAACACAAAAAAACATGTTATATTTTAATAGTTTAAAGATGTGTTCAAATAACACAGGTTTCATAGAATAAAGAAATACATGTGATGAAATACTCAATTCATGATGGAGGGAAATATTGCACTCGGACACAAAAAAGGGACGTCACGTCATTGACCCACATATAAAATATTGAGAGCTGTCATATGACCATTGATTTTGATTGCAATTATTCTGTTATGATAAATGACAAGAGTGCTTTTACTTATAAGTTACATTTCAGGATTAAAGGGAGCAAAAATCTGCAAAAATTATTGAATTAGTACAGAGGACACGTGATTATTGGGAAAATATTGATTCCTTTAGAAATACATTGTATGGTAATATTCAAAGAGCCTCTATAGTGTACACAACAGGTTGAAGAATTACAGTCACCACATTTGAGAAAAAAAATTCAATAATAAAAGAAAACTAATGCTCAAGATGGGAAAATGTGTTTTTCTGATAGTTAATTACATACCTAATGATGTGGGATACACATATAAATAATACATTTTGATAAAAAAAAAAGTGAAAATATCCAAGTTCAATTTTAACCATTCGCATGGAATGTTTCAAGTATTTGAGTGATTGTATAATTATGGGTACATTTCACGTCCACAGGATAAACTTATCAATTTTACAAAATCCTGATTTCAAGCAATAATCACTTTTATATTGAGTCATTTGGGTAATATTTCACTTTCATTTAACACAGAAAGTTAATACCTTCCATAATTTCTTTAGCATAAAATGCAAATTGAGTATTTGAATTTGCAGTTTTGGGGCTGTCCAATTTCTTAGATGTCAAGTTTGCCCTTCAAAATTAACCCTCTAAAACATGAAATATGAAAGTCAGAGTCAGGATTTTTCCCTTGAGTGTTTTTATTTGTCTTAAGGCATGAAATAAAGGTTTCCATTTTTTTCTAATATTTTCATGATAAAAGGCCATAATAATGAGATAAAAAGTCACAATTATGTTTTGTTTTTGTTTTGTTTTTTCAAAAAATGTTCACTCTTCTCAAAAGTTCAGCATTTTTATGTCATAGTATTGACTATTATCTCCAAATTTAGTCTCGATATTGGCCCAAAAAATTCCCAACTAAGTCAAATAAGTGTTCATTTTTATTTCTTTGACTGGTGGAAATAAAAAAAATCCAGCACACTTTGGGGAATTTTATAAAATCCCCTCAGTCATGATTTTATGACCAAAAAGCAGGATGTGTCTGGGCAAAAGAGGACATTTGGTCACTCTATGGTGAGAAGTAATATTGTAAAAATGACCAAGAATTTCATCATTACAACTTAGTATCGCACAGTTATGGCTTAGTTTCTTGTGAGCTACTAAGAAATTTAATAATAAGATAATAAGTCACAATTATGACCTAGTTTTCATCAATTGTGAGGCACTAAGTCAAATAAATGAGATTAAAAAAAACCTTTAACAACAAGAAACAATGTCTTGATTATAACCTAGAATCCCACAGTTGTGAGATATTGAGTCAAAATAATGAAAGTATCTCATAATTATAAAAACAAAATACAAAGTCATAACAGTGAGATTCTGAGTCATAGTAACTTGAAAGTATCTCATAATTATGAGATAAAAAGTCACAACAAGCTACTTTCTCATAATGACATTTCCTTCAGCTTTGAAATATCAAGTCATACAATGAGATACTTTTTCTTTTTTTTTGACTTGGTTGTCCCACAATTATGAGTTTGTAAAGTCAAAATAATGAGATATTATGTCATAAGGATGAGATACAAAGTCCTAACAACAAACTTGCTGTGACTGAGAATACTTTATTTGTGAGATATTTAGTCATCATAAGACTAAGATGCTAAGTTACAATTATGAGGTCCACATTGTTCTTCATCACAGATTATGTAAGAAAACAGCTTATGAGACTCCACGCAGTTTGTGGGCCCTGATGGCATCAGCCCCAAGGTGATTAAAACTTGTTACTGACGCAAAACAACATTAATTATCACATTACAACATGAACAGTTTCATGTTACAACAAGATAAATAGTGTATGGTTAAACAAAGAAAAGTAACTCAGTATAATGCTAGAATTTTCCATTGTATTCTAAAATGGACATACGGTATTTCATATTAACCAAAAAATGTATAGTTTTACAGGAAAACTTTCACATTGAATCATGAAAATTATATGATTTTTTTTCTCCTGGTGTGGCAGTAAAACACGCCTGTAGACCCAAACAGCTGAGAGATAGAAGCAGAAAAAACAAATCCAAATTTTGAATTGAAAGTATTTTCCCTTTATGCTGTTTTACATTTGTGTGAGAGCTATAACATGGTTCTCTCATTACTTTAGAATTCAGAAGAGACATTCATACAGAGATATCCAGACAGAGAGACACTCAATTATCATTGCATACGAGAACAAAGCAAAGCTCTGTCAGTGGTTCTTCACAGCAGCTCATACGTACGTTTGCTCTTTGTCTCTTTATGTCACACTCGATCACACTGAAAGCATTCTGGGGTATTCAGTGTTCAACCTTTAGGGGTCACATGGGTTTTGAGCTAGGGTGGACGAATAAATTTAAAACTTAAAGTCACTTCGGTCAAACTGGATTTTTATTGAACTGTAGAGGGGAGTGGCCCCACCCAAAGAAACCAAGGGTAATCATGTGTACTGCACACAGAATGGGCCCCTGGTGAGATAGGGTCATGCTTGACACCACAATAGTACACCCCCATTTTTTTTTTTACATTCAAAGATACTATTGGACAAACTTTTTTTGTCGTTTTTTTAACTCACTGTAAGTATTTTTAACCTGCTCTTAATTTGTTTGAAAAAAAAAAAAACATTTTGCATGAATTCCACTTTTAAAAGTCAGAGCTAAAACATTTTATGACCAGCTTTTTTTTTATCCAGGGGTCACGCCTCAGTCAGACTTTGTTCAGTTTTATCTTAAGTGTGGGTCCACCGGGAAACCCTTTCAAAAAATTGGTTTTAAGTTCACACATTTCACTCTCTACAACCCCATTAGCAAGAAAAGAAAAGATTTCATGACTTAAAACTTTGTGCTGGCAAGGAAAAACCATTTTTTTCTAATGTTATTGTATCACTGCTAAAAGTAAGAAAATACTTTTGTCAGTTACAAAAGAAAAAAAAAACACCCCTTATTTTTCAGATGTATCTAATTTTATTTTTAATGACTTTGTGTCCAAAAATACATCAGCAAAACCACTGCTCTGTGACCTTGTTGCAGTGTTATGGTTACTCTCATCTGCAGATGCACAGCGTGTCTGCACATACGAACCATTTGACCAAACAATTCACCTGCCTTTCTTTCATTTTGAACACCTATGAATGAATAAGTCTTTGATATCCACTGCTTTGGATTTTGCATTTTAGTATTTGTATAAGACACAGGGATTGAAAAATGTTATCAGCTCACTGAGGACAACTTTTCTCATAAATAAATAGAGCCAGCCGATTGATTGATTCATCACATTAACAGTTACCTGTCTTTGCTAACTATACTGTAACTTATACTGTTTTTTCTCCTAGTTCAGCCTGTTAACTTTCATTAAGTGAGTAGCGTCATCCGCTTTCTCTTCCTTCCAGTGCCAACACACCCTCTTTTTTTGGGCCTTGTGTTGGCAGTTATAAAGTGTATGGTCACAGATCTCCAACAAAACCGATTATTCCAAGTATGTGGAATAACCTTCATCATGAGCTGCTTTTTCCTTCATAGAACAATGGAGCTGACAGTTGTACAGGGGCATCATTCAGTGGAGATGTTGCAGGGGCGTCCTTCATGACTGAGGGCCCTGGTCTGTGTGTTAATGACTGAGTTTTTCAAAAGGACAATACTGCAGTCCAATGGCCGCCTAACAAAAGACTTCTTCTTTCAGAAGAACAATCTCACTTTTTTGGAGCATCCTAAACTTTTGATCAATTGATGATCAGATTATTTCACTTTAATTTTTCTCTTCCATTAAATGCTTACTCCTTTCTTTTGTCTCACTCCCATTTCTACTTTTTGGGGTTTGAAACTCTACTTAAAACCTTTTAAGATCCAACATTCCAAAAGAAAATGTGTGTAATTTTTCATCTCGTCCTAAGATTTTGATCAGGAGTATATGTGTGCATAGGCAGTCTCATTTTGTACAGTTCAGCCAAATGAAGCACCTCATGAGTATCTTTGGTCTGTTTTTGGCTCGGTTTATTAGCGGGCAAGGGGTTGCTGAGCTCCAGTGCGAATATCATAAAACCTGCATCGTAAATGGCTCAACACTAAAACACATTGGTGATTTTATCCACAGTAAGGGTATATTTCTGTGAGTAGAAAGGAAAACACTCCCTTGCTGTAGACAGCTTCAGGATGCCACTAATCAACCGAGTCTCTCAGGAAGAACAACACAGCAAGAGTAACATAAATCCACCACCACATTTTTACACAAGTCAAAGTCCAACAGCATCTAATTTATCCTCCTTCACCTTTTTCATCAGCAGTTATTCGGTCCTGTTGCAGCGGGCCTCTCTGAGCTCAGCCTCCTGCAGAACACTCTGTTCTGTTCGGTCACTTATAGGTGTTGGCTTCTTTATGGGCTAAACCAGGGTGACTTGCTGGTCCACCCTGATGAGAAGTAATGCGTAATGTGATATCCCTTCAGGGACTAACTGCATGCCTGCACCGTAAAAACCCACATTTATACTCATGTGCATGAGGTTTCTTCCTCCCTGTAGTATCAGTAAATCACCTTTAACCCTTCGTATTTGAGGTAGTCATCATATTCCATAACCTGTCGACAGCATGGTCCTTGTTTTGCAATATTAAAACGTTAAACCTCTAAGTCTGCGTCCCAAAGTGGCTCAAATGTCTGCCCTTTTTTTTCCTGAAATGAAACAGTTAAAGTGAAGTTATCCATCATTTTGTAAAACTGGATTGAAGTGGAAGCTGCTCAGGCTCTAAATTCATGACAACATAACCCCAAAGACTGAACTGCGTCACTCATTCAGCAAATTAAAATTCTTGGCAGAGTCTAATGTTTATTCAGTGACAACTTTATGCCAAACATAACTTCAACAGACAAACCCCATTAACCCTGTTGCAGCACAGGTCCAATCATTGTTCGACAGCAAGGAGATGTGGTGTTATTCACCGACTACTGCTATTGTACTCTTCAGCCTGTAAACAGATCCTGTAAAGATAGAAAAGATCGCAGAGGTTAGAAAGTGAAATATCAAAAACAGGAAGTAGGGTAATTCACATATTTCTAACCACGGGAAAAACAGAAGTGTTTTTCTTTGTGTAGATTCAATACAATCATAGCATTGGTTAAGAAATACACCTGTATCTAAAGTCTTTTGATCAGGTGAAACAAAGTCATGTTTGTGGTATTACAGAGAAAAGAAGCCCTGTAAAATCTTGACATTTCTATAAAATGATCATTAAAAACTAGGGAAATGTATGTTTGGTCAATCATTTCATTGTTGTAACGATGTATGTGAGTTGCACCCATGAAAAATTTGCCAAATTTCCTTTGTCATTGCCAAACAGCTTCTTCTCCTGTTGAGCTTCTGGTATCCCCTGGGTGCTGACAGTCTGGCATTTATGTGGCAACTCACCTGTCTATTCCCTAGTTAAGAGGAAAAGAAACCTGCTTTGATTTATCATAAATGATCTCTATTTCAACATGACACAGTTCTTAGTTTGGTTCTGAAGCAGTGGTGTACATAGAGGTGGGGTGGGGGGTTCCTTTGGCCCAATTGCTGAAAATTTCTTTTGTTAGAAGCGAAAAATGCATCCTAAAGTGTCTTCTGGGGAACAGAAATGCAAGCTAAAGTGCCCTCTTGGGAGCCAAAACACAATTTTAAGGGCCTATTTAGGAGAAAATTTTAACTTAAAAACCCTCTTGGGAGCAAAAATGTGTGTTAAAAATGCCCTTTTTCAACCCAAAAAAACAAGCCAAAATACACACTAATGTGTCATCTTAGGGGCTAATAAACATGCTAAAAAGCCCTTAAGAGCCAAAATGCATGTGAAAATGCACTCTTGGGACCCAAAACACTCTTAAGTACCCCTCTGGAAGCCAAAACTGCAGCAAAGCACATGCTGAAGTGCCTTCCTGAGAGCCAATATGCACTCAAGTGCCCACTTGGGAACCAAAATAAAGTTAAGATTTTATTGTTGTTGTTGTTGTTGTTATTTCGCCCCTGCCCTGCAAAAAGTGTGTGCACGCCACTGCTCTGAAGTATACAGTGACATGTTTTACCCATGTCAATACATGGAGTTAGTACCAAGCAGAAATCTCTGGTCTAACAATGTGAGGCCAATGCAAAAGGGCTTAAAACGGCAGAAGAACCACATACACAACCATTACAAAAAGCTGATCTATACATCAGAAATAAACATGTTTACAGTCTGGTCCAAATGGCAATCTAGGTTTGAATAGCTTCTTATTCAGCTTTTTCTAAACTTATTTTCTGAACTCTTAAGTTGTCAAACTTACAAGTTTTGCCCATAAAAGGTCAGAGCTGACTTGACTGACAGGTGGGCACCCTGTAGTGGCTATAAAAAAGCTGAAGACCTGCCTCTTTACTTCATCCTAACCTAAATGAAGCGAGGTTGAGTCAAGCTTTTCCAATATGGCAGCCTCAGATGATGAACTCCAAAACCCTGTATCAGGAACAGATGGATGATTTCCATATATCCATCAGTCAATGATTAACACATGGGACCAGGGCACTGCCAACTGCAAACATAAAACCACTGAGTCATAAATGGATGACCAAATTAGAAACTACATCCTGTGCTGTTGATATGTTGTTATCAGAGGAAACAGGAGAGGCAGCCTGACCATGTAACTGCTCTCATTTAAAGCTGTTTGTCATGTTACATAACCTGTTGAGCAGTCACATATTTTACACTTGAAGTTGTGCAAAGGGGCGGTTTAAACTACCTCTTTTTCTGCCAATAAAACATGTATTAGATCAGAAAACAGTCCAGTGAAGTAATATCATACACTATAATTATGTCATGTTGTGTATTTCTTATTGCAGGTATGTGCTATTGTGTCGTCTTATATTGTATTGGTATAGAATAGCTGTGAATTACATTGTGGTGGATGTACAGACTCTCACCTTCATTACAGTATGCTATTATTATTGATAACTGTCGTTGAAGGGAGTTTATGAAGCTGCTCTTTTTTACATAACACAGACGTGAGGACTGTTGTAGGAAATAAAAGAGACTGAGAGGAGAAACATAGATATTTGTTTGAAGTTTTCTGGTTTACCTGTATTATCCACCATCATAACCTGCAATTACTCTAAATCTGAGTCGTCAGGTCACAAAATCCCACTAAATGTACAATGAGGATTCAGGATGAAGCAGTTTCCCGTCAGAAGCTGCACATGAGACTATGTCAGGTCAGAGCTGTTTAGGCCAACAAAAGGCTTCTTCAGTGGAAAACAGCACCAACACAAAGACCATATTCAGCGTGCTGAGCGAGCCCCCTCCACATTATTGTCTAACACTCAGCCATGACTGGCAGAGTCACATCCACATGACTACAACTGAGTCTGAGTCCAGACTTCCTGTCAGAGACAAATAGGCCTTCAGTGATTGGTTTTTGTTTGTGCTCATTGTTCTTAATACTGATCAGGCTTTTTTTTTTTTTAAAGGTCGATGGCAATGTCACATTTTAGAGACTAATTGTTGACAAAATGACACAGTCACCCCTCAGAGATCAAGATGAAGCAGTGTTGGGTAAACAGTCAGCACCTGCACTCATGGCTTGTTTTGCCTCGTTTGAGGGTCTTTTGAAGATTTTCACACAGCTGTTCAGTCTGTTTGATAACTTGCTAATTTATAATAAGAATGGATATGAAATTAAAAGTCACAGAAAAATGGGGAATAAAAGTGAACCACATAATTATGAATACATACAAGTGTTTCTCTCGTATTTCTCACAAAAATGTCTCATCAGACTTAATATGAGGCACGTTCAGCTGACAAGTCAAGAAAAATGTCTTATTTCAAGATATCCCAAAACATAAACTAACACCTGTATTGATTTTAAAGATTGATATAATTTGCCAATGGCGTTAGTATAGACTGTATAAAACATGGGCGTAGTCGACGTGACGTCACCCGTCTGTTCCTGCAGCTCTGTTTTGAGGCTAAACGACGGACGCGGCCATATTGGAAATGGGACGAGTGACGATTGCCCAAACTTACGGCTATTGGGCGTCCGTCGGTCACGTGATCTGAGCTGTGGCTCTGATTGGGTAAGCTCTCGATCGTAATATCTTCCAAATGGCCGAGTTAGAAAAAAATTCACCCCCCTCACAGTGTGTGCCATAAGTGAAATTAGCGATCCAGACGGGAGACAGAGTTTGTACCAGGCTATAAATACGATAATTTCGGCTCTGAAAACGGCCTTTTCCCCATCTGCTTGTACAGGACTTCCGGTGAATCTGGAGCCAGCCTCAAGCGGTCACTGGAGGAACAGCAGCTTTTCAGCACTTCCGTGTTGTCTCATTTTTTCAGACCGGAGGTTGCCGCTTGGGCGTTAGACATAAATTAGCTTGTTTAAATTACTGATTGAGACGGTAAATTTATCAAATAAATATATAATATTTTTTCTAAACTGATCGGCAGTTTACACATTAGCTTGCTACTTTTTTTCAAGCAATATGAAGATGTCGTTTTTGTCCCTTACAATCTTGAAATAAGACATTTTTGGACTTGTCAGGTGAATGCTGCTCCAATTGAGTCAAATAAGACGTTTTTTAAAACAAAAATAAAACTGAAGCACTTGTATATTTCAGTTTTTTGCAGCAAGTAGGGGTTTCTTCCACCAAAATAGTGCACACAAAAGTAGTTTATGTTTGGTATACTCCCAGATAGCAAGAGTCAATAGCAACAGTAGAATGTCTGTCATTGACAAAGAAGATTTGGCAATTTTTTCATGGGAGCAACCAATGGCGTGCACAGACTTTTAACAGTGTATGGGTGAAAAGAGAAAAAAGGACACATAGAGCTCTCACCACTGAGGAGGGCACTAAGTTCCATGTGTTTTAAAGGGAGCTTAAACGCGCTTTTTTAGACACTTAACCCTTTAACTACCTCCTCAAGCAAATGGTTTGGCACATGAGTTACTATATTTCAATAAGAGAAGTGCTTAACTTAACTCAAACTGATTTAACCATCTCTACCATTTGATAGAAGTATGTGATGGATCCTGAGCATCAAAATGTTTTTTTATGTTGCACTTCCACAGTCAAGTTGTTGACATGACACATTAAAGGCATAAAAATGTGTCTTTGTTTTGCACTTGGTTCTTTTAGTTCTTTCATGCAAAATGAAAATTTTTCATAAAAACATTCAATCATGGGTAAAAATGAATGTGAGAATTATTAGTTATTGCACTTTTTTTGGATGATGAAAAAATTTACAAATGCAGTTTTTCCTTGTTTCATGCAATATTTTCCTCGTTTTTTTTTATAGCACACTTACTGAAATCAAAACTGTTCAATGCCCTGGATATTTCGGAGAGATGAATTGTTTCCAAATTAGCATTTTATGTGACTTTCACTACTATTTGTGGTATTTGTATGAAAATTCATACGATTACCACAAACTGACCCTTCAGCCGTTGGGTAGAGGTCAGTATTCTAAAAACTAAAAGGTTTGTTTAAAAAAAAAAAATTGAAGTTATTATCCACCCATTGCAATAAGAAATGCAAATAAAAACATTTCCATTCTTTTTTCCTGGTGTAGTTATTTAAGGGTTAAGCACATGATTTGGTTCCCAAGAGGACACTTGAGTGCTGTTTTGCCCACCAAGAGTCTCAGCATGTTTTTGCCTCTCAAAAATACAATATTCTGGCTCCCAAGATAGCACTTCAGCATATTCTTGAGTCCCAAAGCACAAACCCTCAGTCTGATTGTTGCCCAACAGTTGTGTCTCCTGATTTGAGAACAGATGTGTTCAGGGAAGGCCCTCTGGACACTTGCCTAACCAGCTGCTCTTCATTTCTGCTTGCTCCCTTTTTTTTATCAGCATTCTTCACAATGCTCAAACATGACCCACTTTTGTTTGGATTTTTGTAAAGTTAAATGTCTTTTTCATGGAGGTGATAACATTATCTCCAAAACTCCCCAAGCACCTGATTTTTGTTTTCTTTGTTTAACTTCCTCATGTTTCTGTTCCTCAAAGCAAATAAGATGAAGAGAGGCCAAACATGTGGGAAAGAGTGTGAAATTTCCCCTGACACTTTCACCCAGAGCTGATTTTAGACAGAAAACTTCCAGGGAAGCAACTTATTTCTACTTCCTCAATGCTCAGCTTATCTGGACTCATGTGCTGAGGCTGTTTAATGCACATGCCAACATTTGAACCTGGGTTTTATTATTCAGAGATCACAACCAGCTGTTACTTATCATTTTTTTGATTTCAAAAATAAGTACAGCACTGACACACTGACCTGCCCGATGTTAAACTGAACAGCAGAGAGGTGCTGAGTAAGCTCTGACTGTGGGAACCTGAGCGTTGACAGAGCAGAGGAACCATGGAGGGATTGTTAGTGTAAGTGTATCCATCTCAGCTGCTCAGTGACGAAGCACAGAGACGCTCTGTGGCTGTTTTCCAAACCGCCTACTACCTACTACATGTAAAAGAAGGAGGAACTACCTGCTACTTTCACATGTAGTGTGTAGTAGAGCTGTTCTGTTGTTTGCTACTCTGGTTTTCTGTTTTGGAAAGTGGAGCTGATGGATTTTTTCTGAATGTTTTACTTGGTCATAAATATAGAAAACAAACCATTTTTGGCATTTCAGTAATATGCAAAGAGACTGACAGATGAAGCATTTTATATGACTCACTGGTGAAGTTACTGGAAGAAATGTATTACAGCAAAATTGCCATATTTGATTTTTAATGGCTCTGTCCCTCTCTGCCTCTGTAAATAGCATTTCCATTAGCAAAAATCAAAAAACATTCAATCAGGGGTAAAAATGAATGTGAGAATTATTAGTTATTGCACTTTTTTTTGGAGATGAAAACATTTACAAATGCAGTTTTTCCTTGTTTCATGCAACATTTTCCTTGGTTAAAATATTATTGCTCAATATTTTGTAACACACTTACAGAAATCAAAACTGTTCAATGCCCTGGATATTTCTGCGAAAATTAATTTCTTTTCAAATTAGCCTTTTATGTGACTTTCACTACTATTTGTGGTATTTGTATGAAAATTCATGCGATAACCACTAAGTGACACTTCAGATGTTGGGTAGAGGTCAGTATTCTAAAAACTAAAAGATTTGTTTAAAAAAAAAAAAAATGATTGAAGTTATTATCCACCCATTGCAATAAGAAATGCAAACAAAAAACATTTCCATTCTTTTTTCTTGGTGTGGTTATTTAAGGGTTAAGCACATGATTTGATTCCCAAGAGGACACTTGAGAGCTGTTTTGCCCACCAAGAGTCCTGGCATGCTTTTGCCTCTCAAAAATACAATATTCTGGCTCCCAAGATAGCACTTCAGCATATTCTTGAAAGTCTCAACAGTGTTGGTATCTGTAAATTGTTGATCTATAATTTGTCTTATCCTAACAGGTCAAGCGTTTTAATAATGGGCCCCTGTACAGAGGGTGTATCGTTTAAGTTTCCCTACATGACCAGATAATATTATGGACATGTTCAAACTATATTGTGCAGCCCTACAAATGAGCATTATCAAAAAATATGTAGACTATAAAAGACTCAAAGTAAGGAAATATGCTTCAAAATACTTCAAAGCTTAAGTCTTAAAACTGTTCAGTAAAACCAAAACTGAAATCAAGTTCAACAAATGTACAAAGCCAAAAGTTATTGTTTACTGAAAATAAATGAGGGGCCAGCTGATTTTTTTTTCCTTTTCTTTTCTTTTTTTTTTTAACAGCAGATGGAGTAACTGCATCCATCTAACCAACAAAGGCTGTTGTTTGAGAAAAAAAATGTGAAGAAGTGATTGATATGGACTTTTATGAATTTTGTAGAATTAAAAACCTCTTTAATAGTATGAAGTGTGTCGATTTACATGTGTTTCTTTTGTGTCTCTTCACTTCCATCTCACTGACTGTCTAACTTTAGTGCTGTTGTGTTGATTTATCCCAGTAGGTGGAGGTTATTCACCTATACCTGAGGGCCCCTACAGCATTGGTGCGGTGCATTGTGGGAGACTTTACGCCAGGTAGACTTGTCTGCTGCAGACTAAGAAATTTTTCCTGTCAGACATCTGAGAATTTTAAGTATACTGCAGATCTTGCAAGTTTTAGCATACTTCATATTGCATACTGAATTTCTACAGTAGTAGGCAGTTTGGAAAATAGCCTGTGTGTGTGTGTGTGTGTGTGTGTGTGTGTGTGTGTGTGTGTGTAAACTGACCTTTACCAGCTGACCCTGGTGGTGTGTTAAATGAATCAGAAAACCAGAGCTGTGTGTCAGAGAGCTGAGTTTGTGTCTGAATCAAACCTTGAGTGACCTCTGCTGGTTCATTAAAACCTCACAGCTGCAGCAGCAAACTGAGTCAAAATGAAGGAGCAAACAAACTCCTGCTCTTCCTGCTGTCTGTTGAAAGATACTGAACACTGCTGAGTTTCATAACCCTCCATGGCTCTGAAAACTTAGAAAGAAGATTCAATAGGAGATTTTACACTTTAACTGTGAGCTGTAGAAAAATAATGATGACACATTTACATTTTTTTAAACACAGGTTTTAAATGTTTTGGAAAATGATTGTTATAGAATATATTCCACTGCATTATCTTTTTTCTCTTGTCTTCAATGGTATGTTTGCTGAGTTTTTTTTTTAATTATACCATTGGAAATTTTAATCTCAAAGTGCCAGGCTATAAAAAACTAACAACAAAAATCAACACATTCAATCTTGATTTATTACCGAACTCCTTCACCAATCGTGATGTATGAACTACATGTAATCATCCCTTTATTTTCATTTATTCATTCTCTCATAGTTCAACACAGAGATTCAGAGGAAGATTATAAAAGTTTAAATCAACTGAAATCCTACAACATCTTCTCTTCTGTGTGACTCTGAGGGTAACAAATGTGAGTTTGTTAATTGTTGCACAGTAATGACAAGTTTTAATTCCAGACCCCCATTTTCAAAAAATCAGAATCACCTTTAAGGCTAAGTATCTTCAAGAATCATACAAGGAATTCGACTGTGCTCTCTTTGTACAAAAACAAGGAAGAATAAACACTAAATATCAAATATATTTAAAAGAACAGAAATGAGGGTGTGTATGTGTGCATTACCATGCACAACTGACTGTTTTAACCTTGAAATAGCTCATTTTCTTGAACAAAACAACTTGAGACTGAAAATTGTAACTGTTGAAGTACTGTTCAAATCTTAGCGTTTCTCTGATTGCATATTATTAATATTAGTTCTAATATATTGAAAACAGCTCCCCATGCAAATGAGTTCTTGGGCACATTGCAAATAAAATGCTGACAAGCATCCCCTGAGTAAATCACTCAACACTTCACAACCTGGATTAAGGGGATATGAAGTGGCCCAGGACAAAGTAAACCTGGAGTATAACCTAACCTGGACCACATTATAGATAGTTTTGGGGTGGTGGTGGGCGTCCCTCGTCGTCCTCTCGTCCCCCGTCGTCATCTCCGGTCCAGGCCCTGAGGGGACAGAAAATTGGCCCAACAACCCCAAGTTGGGCCACATTATGGTTAGTAGTGTGGTGGGGGTTTGCGTACCTCGTCGTCCTCTCGTCCCGCGTCGCACCGTGCGTCCCCCGTCAGCATCTCCGGTCCAGGCCCTGAGGGGACAGAAAATTGACCCAACAACCCCAAGTGGAGAAGTGCAACACCTGAGGTCGCCGGGTCCAGAGGCTCTACACGAGACTCTGAAGAGAGTTTGGTAGTGAAGAAATATCAAAAAGAGGTCCTATTTATGAGGATTATTCCACACCTCATAATGAGCATTTTTTCCTGACCGCCATGTGACGTCACAAATGATTCCCATTATGAGGTCTTGTTGTATCTAAGCTCCTTCATCGTGCTGAACATCAAGGGCCCTTTAAATTCTCATAGAACAGCGTGGTGACGTCGAAGCCCAGCTGTCCAATAGCGTGCTGAGCTGAGCGCAGATCTCCGAACAGCACAGAGGGAACGTTGAGGTTGAAACAGTTTTTCAGACTCTGCGTTAACATGTTAACACACGTTTACAGATAATATGGAGTACAACATGAGAGGATATTCACTCATCAAACCAAACAAACAAACCAAAACAACAAAAAACTATTAAGTAGTCTGGTTTACATTGCAGATACATGTCTCTGTATGAAATAATTATTACACAGGTTCTGTTCTGTTGCCTCTAATTGTTGCTTTACTGTTTATTAACAGTCACTCTAACTAATAATAACTAATGCATGGATTACAACCTTCTACTGTGTAAAATGCTGTATCAATAAACTAAACCTTACTGATAAACTACAGTTAAACAATAAAGTATGTGAACTCTTTGGAATGACTTAATCTCTGCATAGATTGTTTATAAATGTGTCCTGATCTTCATCCAAGTCACAACATTAGACAAACACAGTCTGTTTTAATTAATGTCACACAGACAATGATATGTTTTCATGTTTTTATTGAACACATGTAAACATTGACACAGCAGGGTGGAAAAAGTATGTGAACCCTTGGATTGAAAAACTGATTGACCCTCCTCTTTTTGGCAGTAATAACCTCAGTCTAGCTGTTTCAGTTCACTGCTCAACCATTGGGATGTTTGATGTGAATTTCTCTATTCAGGTCTGTTACGCCGCATTTTGTAATAATCTGACGCATTTTGTAATAAAATCTTTGAACGCAACATGTAATAAATTTTCCCGCATTATGTCATAATCTCATATTGCGTTGATTATTACAAAATGCGGGTGTTGCACTTTTTTCTCCAGGAAATGTAAGAATTTAGTGCATTATGTAATAAATCACCAAAACTGATGTCTTAATTAGAAAAAAAAACAACTTACCTTCAGAATTACATTGACTATCAGCATCCCAGCATAAATTGAAAACATGAATTGATTTTAAAAAGTAGCAAGCTCATTCATTGGTCAAATCTAAGTCAAGTATAACTGAATTCATAGAGATTGTGTTTGAGAGTTCACAGAGACAAAAATTGCTCTAAATAAGTTTTAATGGTATGAATATCATATGATACATACAGACCTGTTGTAGCAGAGTGGTTCTACATATAAGTCAGTAAATCAGTTGGTTTCAGTGGTTAAATTTTCTCTAAAAGTTCTGAGAAAACAATACGCCAATGTACTGACATGAGAAAATGTACTTTTGAATACTTAAGAATTTTTAAAAGTGTGTACTTTGGTACTTTAACTTGAGTAAAATTTTGACTAAGTGACTTTTTCTTGTAGTTGAGTAAGATTTGACCACAAATATCAATGCTTTAACTCAAGTACTAGAGCTCAGTACTTTGTCCACCACTGGTTGTAATGTAACAAAGTACAAATACTTTTTTACTGTATTTAGGTACAATTTCACACACCTGTACTTTAATTGCTGTTTATATTTCTGACAACTTTTACTTTTACTCCTTTACATTTTCTTAGTATAACATGCACTTTTACTTTACTACATTTCTCCAAACCATTCTTGTTATGGTTCATCCTCCAAAGTCCTCCATAAACTACAGTATACCCAGAACTCCGTTGCACTCCTCCTCACCTGCATCCGTTCCTGACCACATCACCCCCGTCCTTCAATGTCTCCATTAGCTCCCCAGTTTAAAATTCTCCTCCTCACCCACATGGCCCTCCACCACCAGGCTCCTTCCTACCTCACCGACCTCCTC
The DNA here is from genome assembly GCA_008086565.1 of Thalassoma bifasciatum. Lineage (NCBI taxonomy): Eukaryota > Metazoa > Chordata > Actinopteri > Labriformes > Labridae > Thalassoma > Thalassoma bifasciatum. The sequence continues at coordinate 11,495 of RPOG01001408.1, read as the reverse complement.
CACCATCACACTCCATCCCGTAACCTCCGATCCTCGCACGCCACCATCCTGTCCCCACCTCACAGAACCAAGCACCGAACCTGGGGAGACAGAGCCTTCTCCATAGCTGCCCCCTCCCTCTGGAACTCACTCACCACTCACATTCAGAACTGCTCCGGCCCTTGAGCCTTCAAATTCCAAGTAAAATCTCACCTTTAGAAGTTAGCTTTTAATCTGTGATTGTATTAACGTTTTTTCTTGTGTCTTCGATCCTCACTCTTACTCTGTAATTCAAAAGTCAGCTGACCAGGCCTCCATCCCACGAGTTAGGAAAACAGATATCTGATGGGGTCGACCAGACAAAATAGCTGAAATCTGCTTAGCTTGGGGGGGCGAGAGTGTTTAAGCTCAGCTACTTGACTGTCTTCTTCTAGATGCCAGCCCTATTTCATACACTTACAAAAATCTATTGAATAGCCTGAATAAATCCCTGCCAGCATAAACATCTATCAACGACAGCTACCCTTGGTTGCTGAGAGAAAAGTTTAGTGATCTGGAAAAATGATCCCAAGGACTTGTTTTAACTTATTGGGGCTAGAGCAACCTATAAGAACCTTATTCTAAATAAACACACCACCTGGGACCACTTATCATCAAACAGAAGTGCATGAGTGATAAAAAAAATCTTACATCTTTTCTTTAAATGCAGGTTATAAACTTTATTGCAGTTTAGCAGGAGCAAAGCGTAGTAAATGACACATCAACAAATCTCCTATAGCAGTGATTCCCAACCTATGGGCCGTGACCCCCTGGTGGGCCGTAGAGGTATTGCAAGTGGGCAGCCAAATAATTGCCAAAACAGTCTGAGTTTTAATGTGGGGTAACTATAAAAGATACAAATATACAGAAAAATGTTTGAAATGTCTAAAGTCAGTTATGTAACATGACCCCAAATTTAACCAAGACCTGAAATGTAATAATAATAAAAGAAAATTAAATAAGACCTGAAATTTAATAAAACAATGTTGTATAACCCAAAATATAATCACTGACCCAAAATTTAACAAGTTTTTACATTGTGGTTAAATGGTTATTAGGTTTTGGGCAAGGCATCTGTTACATTATTGACCAGTTACATTTACAATTTGGGTCTTTGTTACAAATCCAGCTGTAACACAGCATTATAAAGCCTCCGTACTTATAGGGTTGAGGGTGGGCCGCAAACATTTTTGAGACTTAAAAGTGGGCCCTGAATCTGTGACGGTTGGGAACCACTGTACTATAGTCCAAAAACAATCCCAATCAACTAAAATTAAAATAAATTCCAACATTCTGTAAATCTCATCAAGCATCGTTAACAGAATTTGATCAACATGAAAAAGAGCTTAAAAATAGAAAACCAGTGGATCTTTGCAAAATTTCAAATCAGAAAGATCTGACCAATCTAGCAGAGAATAAGTTGCATGCCTTGCGTGGCAAACGCTCAGCAGCTTTCCCTCACACAGCAGCGGCTGTGCAGGAAAGAGCAAAGAGGATCTAATTCAGTCCAAATTGTCCTTTAATTTATCTACCCTTGATTGGTGATATGTGGTTCAGGCGGCAGCGGCCCATCGGGGCAGGGTGAAACAGTTGAAAAGTCTCTACAAATTCTTCTCCCATCTTCAGTCTCTGAGTTCCCGAGCAAGGATCAGTCTCTTGAAGAAGTGTCTCCTTCCTGTTCAGCTGAGACACTCTTCTTTTGAGAGCGTAGAATCCCCGATGTGGTCTGAAATGTGCCGGGATCGATCTTACTCGGAGGCAGCACCCCAACTGAACTGAACTCTTCTCTTTGTCCTCAACAGTTACAGTTGTGCCCAAAGGTTTACAAGGTTTGAAGTTTCTGTTGTCATTATGATTTAAAAAGAGTAAACACAATTGTTTGTTAATAAATGTCTTCACCTAACCATGAGTGACAGAAAGGTTTTTGTGTTATCAATCATATTTTCTGAGGAAATGCCAGAAAATCAGAAAATTCAGCTGGAGGTGGTGTAAACTTTTAGGCACAACTGTATATGTTAAAATAACAGATTCAGGCTACGGCTACGCCCTTTCAGCTTCCTCTATCTGATCCTGTCAAAGTTTTCCACTTATCATCTCATATTTTGCTTCTAAAACTTCCCATTATTTCATCATGTCTATGTCTGCTTCATATCCTGACCATAACAGCCACTTTCACTTCCCCTTTTCTACCCCACAGTTAAGTTTTGCAACCCTGTCAGGCACCTTTGTGGCCTCGTCTGACCTATTGCAGCTATTCTGTACTTTTCCAACTTCCCTTCTCTTTGCTTTTACCATTTTCCATTACAACATAAAGCCTTCTTATCTGATTCTACATCTTTCCACAATGTAAAAATCACATTTCTATTCTAAGATCAACGTATTTATCTAAACTGAACATTCTGCTTGCCGCATAAGCTGTGCTACTGCGGTTAAATGTAAGCTCTCGTCGATTCAATCAGTCCTCTGAGCTTTTCTTTACCCTCCGGGGAAAAGTCACAGTCCTGTGGTTTTTCCTCCAAGGTTGTCGGCACATCAACAGGTTTATACCAGACTTTTGCTGATGTTTCACCTCTAGATGCAGACCAACCTGGCTTTCAGTTTTCTTCAGCGCCTTTTCAAATGCCCTCTGCTTATTTTAGGAGAGCGGAGGTCTCTGAGATCTCGTACAGAGATAAGGTCATACGGCCCTTTCAGCCATACAATACCTTTCCATATGCCATACAGCATTTTTTCCACTGCCCCATTAGCCATTTGAACCTCTAAGTGTCCCTTAGTCTGGAGGCTTTTGCGGGTCATGGACACTTCAGCCCCGGAATCTGCTAGACAGGGATTTTCTTCCACATCTGTGTAGATTTCATCCCTTACCCAGTATGCATGTTCCAGGGTGACCCGCGCCTCTCCAGCCATTATGTCTTTCCACTGCTCGCCCGTGCCAATTTGGCTTCACGACGGGCGGCTTTTTCTTCAGGCGTTAATTTGGCATATTCTTCTGTACTCAGCCAGCCTTTTCCACTTTCTGATCTTTTTGCGGTTTGCTGGAGCCGTTGTTTAGGTTTTCCCTGTGCCCCATCCGGAGCCTTTTGGGTCACCTTTGTTTGCTCCCAACGGCCTCCAGATGGCTGATTCAGTCTTATCTGTTGTGTTTGTGACTGAGCTGCTGCTGTCACTACTCTCGCAGGCTTTTCTGCCTGTTTTGGAGCTGACTGTCTCTCCTTTTGCTTTTTCTTTTTATAAAACTGCTGCAGCTGATCCCACTGTCGAACAGCTTTATCTAGCTCAGGCACAGTAAAATCGTTACTGGGCACAGCAACAAAATGGTCATCCCGTGGGAAGCCACTGGTCACTTTTTTCAGCACAGGGAGATATCGGTTGGTGGGGAGTGCTTGTTTCAGGGTGTGCCAAACCTGAGTGAGGGTATGACCCTCTTTAAGTTCGGCTTGTGCCCGCTCTATCCTACTATCCTCATCCTCACCCTCATCCACGACAAGGGGATTACAGTCAGCCTCCGCTGTGTCACCCTCTAGAAAACTGTGTCCTGTAATACTATTGACCATCACTCGACATGCTCTGTCATCTCCAGCTGTGCCAGTAACCGGGCCCCGTACCTTTTTCATGCATGCTCTTAACTCCTCATTATCTTTCTCAGGAGGAATGACAGTTTTGATCAGCTTAAACTCTTCCAGAACTCTTTTCTGGTTACCGGCTCTGGTGTTTGCCCCCTTGACCCCTGGGCCAGCGGTAAGAGCTGTCTCATTTGCTCCATTCTTTTTGCTCCTGGACTTTTCTTGCCCAGTTTGCGCTTTTCTTGCAGATTTCCCAGTCTTTCTTACCACTGTTTGCACAGTTTCCTCCATCTCATCCTCTGAGGCCTCTCCCTCACTCTCAGAGATATCCGAGGGCTGAGAAGTATCTGGGTACTGCTGCGCTTCTTTGTACACTGCCTTTTTCACTTTTCTGAGCAGAGCATCATGCACAACTCCCACCAGCTCAGTTCTGAAACGACTTGTCAGAGGTTTTGCTTTAACCAGAGTGAGGTACGATGGAGCCATAAGGATGTTAGCTCTTTCTCCCCATGTGAGGGGTATTTTAACCACAGTCTCCTCTTTCAATCCATACCTCCTCCATTCTCCAGGGATTCTGTGGTCTTTTTGACCCACTTCTGGCATATAGGCTCTGCGGCCATCAGCTGTTGTCAGCGGACCCCAAGAGGGGTCTTTAGCCAGGGTTTTTGAGGCTTTGTAGATGTCTTTTACCTCTAACTCCTTTTTATTCTTATTTTTGTTGGTAGCAACACGCAGGGGTTTCCGCTCACACACACTCTCTCTTTGTGAGATAAGTGAACCGTCTCCCCCCTCCATGTCGCCCTCACTCTCTGTGTCACTCTCAGCAAACACATTATTACCATACATTTCTGCATGGTGTCTACTTCTTTGGTCTTGGTCTTTCTGTACCTGGAGAGAAGATGTCAATCTTTTTACCTCTGGGGTATGTGGGTTAGTTAGTTTTTCTGGTAAAAGATTCATATAATCTTTATGTAGGGTGTATCTTTCATTGTCATATTCATTTGCATCCGACTCACCCAGGCTCAGGCTGCTTATCTGCCTGGTCAGCTCTGATTCAGACGCCCTGTCGGGTCGAGCCATGCCGGACACAGACGGGAGACTTACCGACATCCTCAGGGTGCCTTTATCCCATTCCGGTTCCTGATGATTATCTTCCATCATACTCCCTCTGTCACTTTTATCATCAGTGACACCAGAAATTGTTTCTGGGTTTACCACAAGCCTTTCAGCCACTTCCTCTAATCCCCTCCAAAGTGACAGTTGATCTTTGAACCTTTTTGCAGATACAAAATCTCCTCCACCAGCTCTGCTGAATTTAGCCCTCACAACTACAGCCACAGCTTTTAATATGGGGTCTGTTTCTGGCTGTGAGCTTATTATATTGGCTATCGGCCCCAGATTCCAGGCTCCCAATATGTTCACCCACCAGCTCAGCCAGGTGGGGATATCCTTTCTACCCCTGTATTCAGCTGGGCTTCTCAGGATAATCAGGCGTTTACCCTCAGAGCTTTTTACTCTGGACCATAGACCATTCTGTTTGTCATTCATGCATGCATTCAACTCTTCCCTGAGATCACTTTCAGAGACATGCATGGTGTATTTTCTTACCTCATTTTTGAGTCTGTGGCTCCAGCTGTCAAAGCCTTTGCCCCACATTTGCACATGGTTTTCCAGGGGATCCTCTCTCAGACCCCCAGCAGCTTCATCCAGCTTGTCAAACTCATTTGCTGCTTCTGAGTCATGATGGGGGCTCTCCTCCACTCCCTCAGTCATTTCTGATGACCGTGGGCCCGGGGATTCACTTCCCCCTTCTCGGCGAGAGAGCTTCGGAGAGCCACCATCAACCTCTTCATGCTCAGTTGGTGTAGTTGGGCGTACCTGATCAAAAACACTTTCAGTGACATGAATTCTTTCCTCTGTTTCCTCCTCCGAGGCCATTCCTGCAATTCTTTTGCAGCCTCTTACTAGGTTATCACACCCAGAGGAAACCTTGTTGCCCAGGGTGAGTTACAGACCTTTTTTGGCTATTCGGTGTCACCCTCAGGGCTTTAACACACTGCCCCTTGGCAACTGCCCCACCCGCTAGTAGCCGGCACTTTTACTCAGCGGGTTCACAAACTCTCTTTCTTGAGAGTTTGCACCCGAGCAGCAGGTCCCCGCCCGCTCTCTTTGCTTGGTATCTCAGCCAGGTATCTACCTCTGTCCAGCTGCTTTCTAAAGCTGAACCTTTTCACAGTCTCTATTCTGAAGCTGTTACTTGTTCACAACCTCTTCAGTGAGAGATCGTCCCTTCAACAGCGGGTCAAGGCTGTTGATGATTCAGGCCAAGGCTTACTTCACTCGTGCCCACCCAGGGACGCCATGTATTCAATCCTCACTCTTACTCTGTAATTCAAGAGTCAGCTGACCAGGCCTCCTTTCCCCGGGTTGGGAAAACAGATATCTGATATCGGTGTTGACCAGACCAAATAACTGGAATCTGCTTAGCTTGGGGGGGCGAGAGTATTTCAGCTCAGATACTTGACTGTCTTCTTCTAGATGCCAGCCCTATTTCATACACTAACAAAAATCTATTGAATAGCCTGAATAAATCCTTGCCAGCATAAACATCTATTAACGACAGCTACCCTCTCATGATCGTGGCATTTGTTGGTTGCTCAGAGAAAGGTTTAGTGATCTGGATCCCAAGGACTTGTTCTAACTTATTGGGGCTAGAGCAACCTATAAGAACCTTATTCTAAATGAACACACCACCTGGGACCACTTATCATCAAACAGAAGTGCATGAGTGATAAAAGAATCTTACATCTTTTCTTTAAATGCAGGTTATGATTTATATTGCAATTTAGCAGGAGCTAAGCTTAACAAATGAAACATCAGCAAATCAACTATTGTCCAAAAACAATCTCAATCAACTACGGTTAAAATAAATTCCAACATGTGATAAATGTCATCAAGCATCTTTAGCAAAATTTGATGAATTGTGAAAAAGAGCTTAAAAATAGAAAACCAGTGGATCTTTGCAAAAACTCAGATCAGAAAGATCTCACCAATCTAGCAGAGAAGAAGTTGCATGAATAAAAAGTCCAAAAGTCTCTTCAAATTCTTCTCCCATCTCCAGTCTCTGAATTCCCAAGCAAGGATCAGTCTCTTGAAGAAGCGTCTCCTTCCTGCTCAGCTGAGACACTCTTCTTTTGAGAGCGTTGAATCCCCGACGTGGTCTGAAATCTGGCAGGATCGATCTTACTCGGAGGCAGCACCCCAACTGAACTGAACTCTTCTCTTTGTACTCAACAGTTATATGTTAAAATAACAGATTCAGGGTACGTCCTTCTAACTTCCTCTTTTCAATCCTGTCAATCTTCCCAACTCGTAAACAAGCACTTTGCTTCTAGAACCCTCCACTTCAGCTTTCCTAAATGTCAGCAATCTTCACTTCCCCCGTTCAACCTCACAGCTGCTCCTTTCAATTCCCTCTTTCTCGCTCACAGTCAAGTTTTGCAACCCTGTCAGGCGCCCCTGCAGTCTCGTCCCTTTTCTCTGCTTTCACCAGTTTCCATTACGTCATAAGGCCTGCTGTTGTGATTCTACATCTTTCCACAATGTAAAACTCACTTTTGTATCATAAGATTATTCTTATTCTATGATCAACTTACTTATCTAACTTAGCATTCTGCTTGCTACATAAGCTGCGCTATCATGGTTAAAGCTCTCGTCCACTGCTATATATCTATATATATATATATGTTTCAAAAAATATTGAAAACATTTTTTCAGGCCCAAAGAAGATTAAAAATATCCAGACACAGGCTAATATGAATTTCCACCAAGTGAACCATTGAATTTAGGAGTAAATCACCTTTAAGTAGGTGTCCACTGTAGTGACCACTATACACCGCAGGGTTAATCAAGGGCAGGAAATGGTGATTATAATTCAGTGAGGAGTTATTAAAAGTAGCTGGATGTGTTTCTTTGTGTTTTTGGTCATTTATTTTTTTTCAATGGTTCAAGGAACATTTTAAATTCATGTCGAAAAATGACAAAGTCAGGCAGAGATTTCGAGGTACTGTTTTTATGAAATTTGTAAAGGTATAGAAATGTATTACAGCAAAATTGCCTTATTTAATTTTTGACTTTGTAACAAAAGTTACTGTTAATGGACAATAAATGAGGAGCCAGCTGATTATTTTTTTTACAGCTGATGGAATCACTGTGTCCATACAATCCACATAGGCAGTCGTTTGAAAATAAAATGTGAAGAAGTGATTTAGTTGGACTTCTATGAATTACGTAGGAGTACAAACCTCTTCTATGGGGTGACGTGTGTTGTTGTGCTGATTTATCCCAATAGGTGGAAGTTATTCACCTATACCTGAGGGCCCCTCACAGCATTGGCGCTGTGCATTGTGGGGAACTTTATGCCAGGTAGACTGGTCTGCTGCAGACCGAGAAATTTACCCCGATCAGAAGGACATCCAGGAATTTGTCGTAAACTGCAGATCTTGCAAGTTTTCACATACTTCCTGTTACATACTGGATTTATAGTGGAGTAGGTGGTTTGGAAAACAGCCTCTATGTGTGTGTGTGTGTGTGTGTGTGTTTGTGTGTGTGTGTGTGTGTGTGTGTGTGTAAACTGACCTTTACCAGCTGACCCTGGTGGGGTGTTAAATGAATCAGAAAACCAGAGCTGTGTGTCAGAGAGCTGAGTTTGTGTCTGAATCAAACCTTGAGTGACCTCTGCTGGTTCATGAAAACCTCACAGCTGCAGCAGCAAACTGAGTCAAAATGAAGGAGCAAACAAACTCCTGCTCTTCCTGCTGTCTGTTGAAAGATACTGAACACTGCTGAGTTTCATAACCCTCCATGGCTCTGAAAACTTAGAAAGAAGATTCAATAGGAGATTTTACACTTTAACTGTGAACTGTAGAAAAATAATGATGACACATTTACATTTTTTTAAACACAGGTTTTAAAAGTTTTGAAAAAAGATTGCCAATAAAACATATTCTTCTGTATTTTGTATTTTTCTCTCTTTTATTATATGCTGTTTGCTGTTTTTTTAATGAGAATATTGGACATTTAATCTCAAAGAGCCAGGATATTAAAAACTAACAACAATAATCAACATATTCAATCTTGATTTATTACCAGACCCCTGCACCAATGATTATGCATGAACTACATGTAATCATCCCTTTATTTTCATTTATCCATTCTCTGACAGTTTCACACAGAAAGTTAGACAGGAGGAAATAAAAGTTTAAATCATCTGAAATCCCTTAAGATCTTCTGGTCTGTGTGACTCTGACTGTGACATAAGTGAGTTTGTTAACTACTGTGCAGTAATGATAAGCTTTAATTCCAGACCCCCATTTTCAAAGCCCTCAAAAGTTACAAAAATGTGACTACACAGGTGTAGCAGGCCTAATTAACACTGGTCCAAAGAACTTGGGTGCATTTTGTTCCAGCAGTATAAAGAGGCCTGTGCCAAAAATATCCCCAGGGGTGTTAAACAAACACGGCCACACTAAACCTCTCCAGTCTGGTACACCCCTCTTTTGCAAGGGGTTTAATGTTAACAAAATAATTGGTTCAAATAGGAATAATAACTGTGAAAACAAACAGAATATAAAATGTGTTTCTTTGTTCCTATGAATTACAAGACCAATAAAAGGTTTATCTGTTTGGAATCTGAGTTAATAAGTACATTTGACTATTTGTTAAAAATCTGAAAATAGCTCATTTTCTTGGACAAAAAAACTAAAAAATGAATATTGTAACCCATGCTAATGAGTTCTTGGGCACGTTGCAAATAAAATGCTGTAAAGCATCCCCTGATTAAATCACTCAGCCCTTAACAACCCAGATGAAGGGGAAATTCAGTGGCCCAGGACAAAGTAAACCTGGAGTATAACCTAACCTGGGCCACTTTATAGTCTGTACTGGGGTTTTTGTGCGTCCCTCGTCGTCATCTCCGGTCCAGGCCCTGAGGGGACAGAAAAATGACCCAATGACCCCAAGTTGGGCCACATTATAGTCAGTATTGGGGTGGTGGTGTGCGTCCCTCGTCGCACCGTGCGTCCCCGTCGTCATCTCCGGTCCAGGCCCTGAGGGGACAGAAAATTGGCCCAACGACCCCAAGTTGGGCCACATTATGGTTAGTTTTGGGGTGGTGGTGGGCGTCCCTCGTCGTCCTCTCGTCCCTCGTCGTCATCTCCGGTCCAGGCCCTGAGGGGACAGAAAATTGGCCCAACAACCCCAAGTTGGGCCACATTATAGATAGTTTTAGGGTGGTGGGCGTCCCTCGTCGTCCTCTCGTCCCCGTCGTCATCTCCGGTCCAGGCCCTGAGGGGACAGAAAATTGGCCCAACAACCCCAAGTTGGGCCACATTATGGTTAGTAGTGGGGTGGGGGTTTGCGTACCTCGTCGTCCTCTCGTCCCGCGTCGCACCGTGCGTCCCCCGTCATCATCTCCGGTCCAGGCCCTGAGGGGACAGAAAATTGACCCAACAACCCCAAGTGGAGAAGTGCAACACCTGAGGTCGCCGGGTCCAGAGGCTCTACACGAGACTCTGAAGAGAGTTTGGTAGTGAAGAAATATCAAAAAGAGGTCCTATTTATGAGGATTATTCCACACCTCATAATGAGCATTTTTTCCTGACCGCCATGTGACGTCACAAATGATTCCCANTGAGGTCTTGTTGTATCTAAGCTCCTTCATCGTGCTGAACATCAAGGGCCCTTTAAATTCTCATAGAACAGCGTGGTGACGTCGAAGCCCAGCTGTCCAATAGCGTGCTGAGCTGAGCGCAGATCTCCGAACAGCACAGAGGGAACGTTGAGGTTGAAACATAACAATCAGAGTGTTTTACTATCAGAGCTCAGGGCGCAGGTTTGTGTCTGTGTCGGTGACTTTCATGGTTTCATTGGGCCACACTATGGGGCCACATTCACAAAACGTTTGTACGCACAAATCCGTGATTCATCAAAGTTTTCTTACTTCAATTTCTTCTTATTTTGCAAACAAATGTAGAACCTCCTCAGACCATGCGTACGCACAAACAAATTATGATCAGCCTCCTGAAAACTTCAAACACAGTCTCTTTTAACTAAAAGCAAAACATTTTAAAATCCTTTGAGTAAAAGAAAAAAGTATTTTATGGAATTTATTTATAAAAAACTGTGCATTGGCTAAATTTATTGAATAACCATGAACGTGATTCACTTTCGTCCTCATCATGTTGAACCTTTAATGAAATACTTAGTTTAGAATAAAATTGTAATCATGTGCATATCAGAATTTCACATTTTTATGTTGATTAAATCGTCGACTGCTCTGAAAAACAGATTGCACACCTGCATTCGTTTTTGTGATTAAAAGGAACAATAAAACATATTTTAGTTGTTTGTCTTTGCAGTGATCATTCTTCTTTGTACCAGTTACTTTGTAAACAGTAAACTCCAGCAAAGTGAACCTCCACAAACTCCAGCTGAGACAGAAAGAGTCAGTGTGAGACAGAAACACGCCCTGACTCAGACAAAGGCTCAATGGGCCTCATCCACTAATAAATGTGTAGAAATGTTCTTACTCCCTGCACGAAACGGGAAAAGACGCAAAATCGCCGTCGGATTCATGACACATGCGCACTGTTTACAAAGAAACTGGATCAAAGAAGAAAGATCACTGCAAAGACAAACAATATAAAATATGTTTGATTGTTCCTTTTAATCACAAAACTGAATGCAGGTGTGCAATCTGTCTGGAATCTGAGTTCACCAAGTACAGCTGACTGTTTAAAGCTGAAAATTGTTCATTTTCTTGAACAAAACAGCATAAGAGTAAATATTGTAACTGTTGTAGAACTGTTTAAATCTTTGCTTTTCTTTGATTGCATATGATTTGTGTATTAGAAG